>JAXGGA010003451.1:0-102348 GCA_038373865.1 Uloborus plumipes
ATGAGCTAAAGGAAGTATTCCTGTCACTGGTGTTAATTTCTTTCCATTTTAGTTTTACCCCCACTGTTTAAGAAAAAACTAGTAGAAATGAATAAAAAGTGCAACAAAAAGTGAAAAGTGCAACAAGAAACAATTTTTTGTTCGAAACATGAACAAAACGAAATAAGTACTTTAATTATTTGTTTTTTAAATTAATTTAGAAATGGAGACATTAAGCTAAAACTGTTGTGTAACACTTAGTGTATTAAAAATATAGAATATATTATCATATTGTACGTACTTTTGAAATATGTGTAAACATTGTTTAACTTTTTTCATGAGCAAAAGAAGTATTCCTGTAACTGTTGTTAACTTCTTTCCATTTTAGTTTTCCCCACCAAAAAAAAAAATAGAAATGAATAACAAGTGCAACAAAAAGTGAAAATTGCAACATGAAACAATTTTCTGCAGAATCTTTTTTTTTCTTAAACGCAACCACTTTTTACAACTTGAAAAAAATGCACTTAAAAGTACCACAAAAACTCCAAAGAATAATAAAAAAAGTAATAAATAATGAGGTCTTAACTCTGAACTTGCAGATAATGACAGTGATCGAGGCTAGCACCTTCTAATTACGTTCCAATACCCCTCTCGCCCACACCACAGATAATCACTAGAAAAGATGTGTTACAGGCGATTAAAGGAGCACAGAGAAGATGGAGAGGCGAAGATAGGAAAGGAAGAAACCAGGGTTAAAAAAAGAAAACCGTTTTCTGTAGTTTTTCAGCTGATTTTGGCAAATTCTGTGAAAGCGTCTTAATGGTTATGTGATCTCTGGCGAGATCTCGAGGAATAGGCTTGAACGTTGGCGTGTTTTGTCACAATATTCAGACGTTGTTTAAACGTTTGTCCTGAAAAAAAATTGAGGAGTTTATTGAAAAGTAAAGGTATTTTCTAAAATTTAATTTTGAAAAGTTTAAAAATTAGGTGTTTGGCTATGATTGGAAGAACAAAGAATATACATTTAGGAATATACATTATTCCCATAGAATATACATTATTATTTTTTCAAATAATTTTTAATGTGCAATCAAAAGGAATATTTTTTACATTTCGAAAATTTAAAAATGAATTGCTTTTAATGTGTTTAGAATAAAACAAGTATGGATACAAAAATAATATTTCACTGTTCCTTCAATTAAGTGTGGAAGAAAAAAAAGGCTCGACCTACATTCATGTCTTATGCACCATTTTATACTTGAATTCAGTTAACTTATTTTTGTTGATGGAGCAAATTAATTTTTAATCCGCCTCCCGTTTTTCATATACAAAAATTAGGCAATATTGATAGGCAACTATCCTAACCACTGACTGCCGATAAATATTTTGGGAAAAATGTTTTAAAGAGCTATGAAAAACATTTTTTTCTGTACTCCTTACCACATTTGCTTCGATTTTACACTTACTCCAAAACCACACTGCGGGAATTAGAGTAAGTCTACCGAGGGAGACATTATCTTCAGAAATGAAAATTTGAGACATCCGAAGAAACGCGTTTTGAATCCGATACTAATAAAGCCAAAACCCACGAGCACCAGAACCCACGTTATTTTATAAACGTCCAAAACTTTCTACGTAAGCACAACACAGCAGGTAAGAACGGTTTTGCTATTAGTTAACCCATTTATGCCCAAGTTTTTTTTTAACAATTTTTTTCAATATTTATCTGCTTAAAACTCTTACTTGGAATGGTTTACATACATTTTAGGCATAAAATAGTTCGCCGTTACCATATTTATTAAATTATTTAACGTCCTGTTTATGGGATATTTAGCAGATATGTGAGCAAAATACGACCTTAGTTGACTTTACTTTTGCAAAGTAACATTACAGAAGGCATCTCTGATCAATTTTAAACAAATTATTTTAAACTAATTTAATTTTATGAAAAATAAGTTCGCAAAAAACATTTACTTTCTGTGGCTACCCATGCTGGATCGTTGCTTGACTGATTTGTCTGAAAATAGCTGTCAATAAATAAACTCTGATGTCCAACTAGTGGTTGTATCTGGTTTTCTCAAGAAGAAGGACTATTTAACTTGTGAAAAACAGCTTTTGTAAAATGATTTTCTCATTACAGGTTTTTACATGCAGTAACTAACAAGCGTCCCGTTTTTAGGCTACTGGGCATTAACGGGTTAAGTTGAGTAGCGCGAACTTAGGCAGGAAACAGGTAGCGAAGGGGAGTCAAAAACTGCACATCATAGAGTCATTCCATGTCAAGTGACCTCTTCGTCTCCACCCGTCCATCTTCGATTTGAACGAAATTTTATACAGTGAAAACAGACACACGAAATTTTATTATAATCTGTCCAACTGGTGGTGTGGTAAAGGAGCAGTTGCGATTACTGAAATTTTTAGGGGGTGTTTTTGGAGGGTATTTTTCGCTTTCGGGCTGCTCACGTCCTTGGGGAATCTTTGTATTTTTTTGGGGGGAGAGTGCCATTGCTCTTAGGGGATAATAAAAAAGACGCACTAAGATACTTAGCGAGACATTCATGGATAATTAACAAGACAGATTAAGATACTTAGACCAGAAGCCAAGCAGACACAAGCGTACACCCCCAGTGGTATTGATTCACTTAGAGGACTTAGTGACCACGTGCATTTTTTACGTCCTACAATCACCATTAATGAAGATGGTGGATCTTTGATCGTCTAAATGAGCGATATACTGCGATAACTAACAAAACACGCCAAAAAACTTAACGTGACATTTTAAGAAACATTAAAAAACAGCGTAAGGTACAGAGCAACACACACTTTTGAAAAAAACATTTTTCCCCCAAGCAAAACTACTTCTAGATTGAAGAATAAGCACATTGAAAATTAGTCCCAAGAGAACACAAAAGCTTTATTGTATGTTTAAGAGAGTACCCAATAAAATATTTAGTTGCTGCATTCTCAGTAGATCAAGTTGAACAACCCTCAAGCCTAATTGTGATTTGACCCTATTTTACTGTTCTTTCTATTATTTATACATTTTAGTAGTAGTGTTAATGTACTGCTCCTAAATTTCAGGAAAAAATAAAAAGTTACAAACATCTATAAAAAAAATATCCGAAAGACAATTTTTAACTTTTTTCCCTTAATCATTTCATGCACGATAATTAAAAGTGGTAAAAAATAATGCTTCAACGTTTTGAAAGATAATGAAACGTTCTGTGAGAAACAATGTAGCTAAATCATTATAATTGAAGAACACAGTGTACACACTTTTTCTTACGTGAGAAGTGTTTCTTTGGTATTAAACCAAGGTCAGCAAGGTGGAAGAATAAGAATCGTAGAAATAATTCCTTTATTTTCTCTTTCTCTTAAGTAATTCTTTTTTTAACGCATGAAGAAACATAAGCAATCAAAAAGATTTGAAAAGGTGGAAAAGAAGGAATGTTTTTTGCAGCAAAGAGAATAAAATAGCTTAGCTACGCAACGAAGAGGTTCTTTGAAAAGCAGTTGAGATAAAAAGTTACCATAAGTGATTTGCAAAATAACAAATGATTATGGATAAGTAATCGTTAAAAACTGGCTTGTTTTAGATGGGTGCTTCTTTTAACCCATTTATGCTCAAGTTTTTTTTAGCAATTTTTTTCAAATTTTATCTGCTTAAAACTCTGACTTGGGATGGTTTACATACATTTCAGGCTCAAAATAGTTCGCCGTTGCCATATTTATTAAGTTATTTAACGTCCTGTTTATGGGATATTTTGCAGATATGTGAGCAAAATGCGACCTTACTTGACTTTACTTGTGCAAAGTAACATCACAGAAGGCATCTCTGATCAATTTTAAGCAATAATAATATTGAAAATAGTCTTAATTTTATGCAAAAAATAAGTTCAGAAAAATAAAAAAAAAAAACTTACTTTCTGTGACTGCCCATGCTGGATCGTTGCTTGACTGATTTGTCTAAAAAATAGCTGTCAATAAATAAACTCTGATGCCCAAATAGTGGCTCTAACTGGTTTGCTCAAGAAGAAGGACTATTTAACTTGTTAAAAACAGTTTCAGAGTAAAATGATACACCCATTACAGGTTTTTGTATGCAGTAACTAACAAGCGTCCCGTTTTTTGGCTACTGGGTATAAATGGGTTAAATATGGAGTAGATGCAATTTGAATTATCTTAATTACTTGCTGCATTAATTCATTTTGCTTTTCAAACTGATCATGATAGTGTTTTTAATGAAGAATCATGATTTTGCACACGAATAATATTAATAACGTAAAATCAATTTTTGTTAAGTCTTGAACAAAAAAGTAAAAACTGCGCTGGTCACATGCTCTGCAAAAAACGAACTGTTTTTTTTTACAGTACATTACTGGCAGCTGATTTTCAAATTTAAAACTGTAAAGTGCACAGTAATAAACTGTAAAACTATCAATTTTACAGTTTCTTACTGTAAAGTTGGCAATTTTGCAGTTTATTGCCGTAAAATTTAGCTGTGTAATACTGTGAAAAAAACAGTATTGTAAAATGCACACTAATAAACAGTAAAATTAGCAATTTTTACAGTGCATTGCTATAAAATTAGCTGTATTATAGAGTAAAAACAACAGTATAATACTGGCAGCAGAATTTCCAATTTAAAACAGTAAAATGCACGGTAACAAACTGTTACATTAGCAATTTTAGTTTATTACTGTAAAATTGTCAATTTTATAGTTTAGAACTGTAACAGTAGCAATATTACAGTTTATTACTATAAAGTTAGCTATATTATACTGTAAAAACAACATTCATTTTCTACAGTGTATACTAAATTGATATGAGTTTTTGTTGATTCAAAAACAAAAATCGACAAGTTATATTGAAATGCTGCCGATTATATAAATCAATTGCGTGTAAACTATGGTCAACAATAAAATATTTATTTACCATAAAATATGGAGAAATAAATTATACATTTTTAAAATACGGCCTATTATTAGGTTTGATGTCGCTATTTTACAGTAAACATGCGAAAACTTTCAGGTCAGAGTATTTTGCCAGATAAATATATGCATTTTACGATATTTTAACGCATCAAAATTTCTTATACAGTTCAAAAATGCTGTATATGTTTCTAGTCCTCGAAAAAACATGGTTTAGCAATTTGCTTTGATATCCCATTACAGTAACTTCTCCACTGATTTATTTTGAGCTTCGGAAATATCTTCAGTAAGAATAATAATAAAAAAATCTTGAAAATCGCACATGGAAATGCCAGAAACTCTCTTTGCGAATTAGATATATCTTTCAAGTAAATGCATGCATTTTGAAGAAGTCCGGAAAAGTACATAAATATTTCTGTTTATTTTGAATAAACTGGTAACGAAAGAAATGTTTTCGTTGTATTTTTATCTCACAGATGCTTCCTCTAATCTTCTTCCTCCTCTTAAAAGAATGATGAAATATCCCTTTTCTCAAGGTATCTTTTTAGTTTAAATAAAATAAACACACTTTTTAATAGAAAGTACAAGTTTCTCATTATACAGAGAAGGGATGCTAAACTACGGAAGCAACATTATGTTACTGATAGCCATTGAAGGGTATTTTCTAAAAATTGTTAAAAAAAATTATAGAAGAAAAAAATAACTACCGTGGTGCTTTTAGCAAAAAGGAGTTTTGAAAGGCAGTGACTGAATTTAATTACAAGTTTTCAAATTTACAGCTGAATTAAAACATGTATGTCTGTGAAACCTTTGATATTCCTTTGATCTTTCAGATTAGCATGATGACGAGAATAAGTCTAGCTTTTTGTTTTATAAATTAATTTGTAGAAATTAATTTTAGTCGTCATGGGTACAAATCCACTGCCGTCTACGTTCATTAATTTTTTTCCAAGGTTTACCTCAAGCAGATTTTGCATCAAAAGAAAAAATAAAATGAAACTTTTTTTGCGTAAAATACCGGTTTTTTTTCTCCAGGAACATGAACTTAAGCATAAAAATTTCACCGAAATACAAAATTTTCAAATCACTAATAATCATTTAACCCATTAATGCCTGACATTTTTTCCCAAAGATATTTTGTATACTGGTTACAAACAGTGTTTAATGGACAGGAAAAATAATTTTAAAAAAATGTTATGTAAAAAATAATTTTTTTATTAAGGAAAGAAAAATCGTCCCTTAAAAGTTACGATAGACCCCAGAGGGTACATACTTTTTTTACTAAAAATTAACGATACTAACGATACTTAAACGATTTACTAAAAATTAACGATATAATATGTAAAAAGACATTTTATAAGAAGAAATAAAAGCAGCAATTAACATAAACTGGGAAGCAGGGAATCACTTTGAAAACTCAGCTTTTTTTCTTGAGATTGTGAACGATGTGATTTTTGATAAAGATCATATTAAAACTGCTACAGAACACACTTTACAATGGTTATGTGGTGCAATCTGTTAATAACAAATTGAAATAATACCAAGGTACTAATTGAACACTATTATTTGGTTGAAATGTTCATTTGAGACACATTCAGCCCTTTTTTGGACCGTCCGTAAAAAGGGATGCTAGGCATTAATTGGTTAAGATTGAAAACAATCAAAAATCCTATAACGGTGTACGCTGCAACACTGCATAATCTTCATACAAGGGTTGTTTTTTTTAATCTCAAACAGGCTATAAAAAATAACGAATAAAGATAAAAAAAAATATTTTATCATCAAAAGCAATGTACAATGTTGGTTTCTTTTCTGCATAATCACCTTAGCGATTGAAGCATTTGTTGTATCTGTGAAATAGCTTTATAATACCCTCCTCGTTAAACTTTGCCGCCAATGACTGAAAGTGAGTTGTGACGGTGTCTTTGAGTTCCACGCCACTTTGGAAGCATGATGCCTTTCCAACCCCCAAGCAGGAGTCTCCAAGTCCCTGCTTCAGTTCAAGGAACAGATAGAGGTCACTTGGTGCTCGATCGGGATTAAATAGTGGGTGTTCAAAATTGTGTCATTGAAATATCTGAAGGAGCCTTTGGGTAAATCGAACGCTATGAAAACTGGCATCGCCATGGATCAGAACAATTCCAGAAGTAAACACGGCTCTTCGTTTGTTTTGAATAGCTCTCTGTAAGTACCACAAGATTTCACAATTAAAATCTGCAGCAATTTGCAAATACTTCGCAATTCGCACTTGGCGGGAGAATCAATAGTGACAGCAGAATGGCAAACCGTAGTCTTCTCAGATGAATCCCGCTTCTGTTTGTCCAGCGATAGTCATCGCATACGTGTGTGGCGTCGACGTGGAGAAAGATCGAATCCGGCAGTAACTGTGGAACGCCCCACAGCGGGACAACGTGGCATAATGGTTTGGGGCGCTATTGCATACAATTCCGTATCACCTCTAGTTCGTATTCGGGGCACTATGACGGCCCAGCGATATGTAGATAATGTACTGCGGCCGGTGGCAATCCCCTACCTTCAGGGTCTGCCAAATGCAATTTTTCAACAGGATAACGCCCGGCCTCATAGTGCTCGAATCAGCCAACATGCTCTACGAGGTGTACAGATGCTTTCCTGGCCACCATACTCTCCTGACTTGTCACCAATCGAACATGTGTGGGACATGACTGGACGCCGTTTGCAGAACCTGCCACTGCCTCGTTCAGAGGACGAACTGTGGCAAATGGTTGAAAGGGAATGGAGTGCCATCCCTCAGGACACCATCCGCAGGCTTATTGACTCCATGCCTAGACGTGTTTCTTCGTGCATCGCTGTCCGCGGTGGTCCTACTTCTTACTGAGCCGACGCCGTCCTCGCTCTAAATTTTGCTTATTTATTTTGAAATAAATACCACTTATTGTTCCATGCTGTCTCTGTCTTCTTACCAAATTTCATCAATTTCTGACCACTCCTTCTTGGTGTTGCATTTTCAATGTCGAGCAGTGTATATGAATATTGTATTGTTTTCATAGTTCACTTTATATTATGTTTATATCTGCACTCAGAACATTGGAAATGCAATTTTCACTGTTGCGGACTCTACATTGAATTTTTCTTTAAATTAGGCTAAAACCGATTTTTAAGCCAAAACTGGTACTTGAGAGAGATAAAGTAAAGAGTCACCTCTAATATAGCTAACAATTTTAATCAAAAAGTGCGTTCTATAAAAAATTATGGATTGTGAAAATGATGACTGTAGAGTCCGTAACAATAATCGGAATAAAAGTTTAGTTTTTAAAGAAAAATTTAATGTAGAGTCCGTAACAGTGAAAATTGCATTTTCAATGTTCTGAGTGCACTTACAAACATAATATAAAGTGAACTATGAAAACAATATAATATTCATATACTTTAGGATGTACTTTTTCAATATATATAAAAATTTTAAAATTTTAAAAAGTTTTGTTAAGGACACCCCTATGTCAAAAATACCGTGAAATGCCCCTATTACAACATCCTAATTACCATTCATTTTTAGTGAATATGCCTCGTATTGTCATCTAATCCAGAAAGTCACCAATTATAATATGACGGATGGACATTTCTTATACATTTCCATTCCACTTCATTTGTAGATGTAGGAATCCAGGCGAGTAGGATCCTATATCGCAAATTCGTCCACCGTAAAATATAGATGTTGTTTTTATCATATAATATAGCTAATTTTACAGTAATAAACTGCAAAACTGCTAATTTTACAGTAGTAAACTACAAAATTGCTAGTTTACAGTAATGAACTAAAATTACTGTTTTCACAGTTTATTACAGTGCATTTTAGTTTTAAGCTGAAACCTCTGCTGCCAGTATCGTACTGTTATTGTTACAGTATAATGCAGCGAATTTTACTGTAATAAACTGTAAAATTTCTAGTTTTACATTAATCAACTGTAAATAGCTAGTTTTACAATTTATTACTGTGCTTTTACAGTTTTAAAGTGGAACCTCTGCTGCCAGTATTATACTGTAAAAACAACAGTTTTTTTTTTTTTTGCAGTGTAATTGAACCAAAATTGGATTTTTAGACGTCTTAATCCAAATCAATGCTAAGGGCGGGATGCTGTTCGCTTTTAGCATGTTATAGGATCGTAGATACGTGACAATTATCTTTTTCAATCCTAAGTGACAAAACCCATACCAAGAACGAACCGGCGTTCCTCGCGCTTCTAGCGAACGCTCTAACCACCACGTCACTGCATTTTATTTTTCTGGCATCGTACACGATTCTCATTTGTTTGTTTCCTTATAAAAGAAGAATCCTTGCAGGATACTTTAAAACTTTTCTTTGATTTAGAAGGATATGGACACTCAAGAAAACCACAGTACTGTTAACTTGGGATCAAATGCGGCTAAAGTCTTGGGAATTGCATGGGATCCCGAAAAAGATTCCCTTTTTATGCAAGTTAAAAGTCTAGTTGAATTTTTGTCCTCAGCTAAGAACACCAAAAGAGTTGTGTTACAATCGTTGGGATTTTTTGTTTTTCAATTTAAGGTTATCCTGCAACAGGAGATGTAGAAAATATTTGGCGATTGATAAATTGCGTGCCGGGAAAATAACGACTTTAATATAATCGGGACTTTTAGACGCACGCGTCACTTGACAAAACTTTTATTCGCAATGTAGACCTGGCAGAGCCAGACCACGCAGCTTCTATGCAATAAAGGTGTTAATGTGATTAAAAAAACAATTTTCAGACAATGGGTCAATTTGATGTACTTTCCATTCGTGAAAGCAGTGCCTGGCACTGGCGAAGAGTTTCACTTAAAAAGGGTAGATGGGTTGTGCCTTTCCGAAGTTTTAAATTTAAAACTTGCATTTGCTACACCCTTTTTACATATTCAACTGAACTATGTATTTGAAATTACATCGTTCTAAGTTGTTTGATACGGCTCAAAATGCTTTTTATTATTCTTCCCCTTACTGTTATTTTACCTAACACCCCTATTTTAGTAAGATCAGAGAAGGCCTGACGTAAATGCGCGAGAGGTTTTACCTAAGAATATTAGACAGTATAATTCTCAGATATAGGTGAATTAAAATACAATCTTTAACAAACTCATGTTTGTGAAAATTGCAACGCCATGAAGGAATCGTCATAACTGATTGAAATTTAACACAGAGCTGAGTGATAGTGGTACAAATAAATGATTAAATTTAGAAAGCCAACAAACAATAAAAACATATTGAAATAGTATTTTGTGTAGCCACCACGCGCTGCAATAAGTGCTACGCGACGTGGCATGGAGTCAAACAAATTTTTAATGTCTGCCTGATCAAGAGCATTCCATACTGTTTGTATGCGTACCAAAAGTTCGTCTGTAGAAGCAACAGGACGAGGATCACGAACGAGACGCCGACCAACGAAATCCCAGACATGTTCAATCGGCGACATATCCGGGGAATACGCTGGCCAGGGAAGAAGCTGTACCTGCTGCGATGCAAGGAAGGATTGAACAGTCCTAGCGACATGAGGGCGGCATTATCCTGCTGAAATACAGCGCCAGGCAAGCCTTGAAGGAAGGGGACAGCTTGGGGCTGTAGAACTTCACTGATGTACCGGTTGCTGTTCAGGTTACCCACAATTCGTAGCAATTGAGATCGTCCGTGATATGATATGGCACCCCAGACCATGACTCCAGGTGTTCGTCCACTGTGACGTTCGATAATGCACTCTGGAAGGTGGCGTTCACCGGCATAGCGTCGGACGCGAATGCGGCCATCATGGTACCACAAATTAAAGCGGGATTCGTCAGAAAACACAACATACTGCCAATCAGCACGCCAGTCCTTATGCTGATTGGCCCATTGTAGCCGCAGGCGGCGATGGTTTAGCGTGAGGGGGATCCTGTATAAAGGAGTCCTTGCGCGCAGTCCACGCTGCAGCAGACGTCTACGAATTGATGAAGCACACAATGAAACACCTGTAGCTGTTGACCACTGTGCTGCCAGTTGTCTAGAAGAAGCTGTACGGTCCGTCAGCACCATGCGGATCAGGTGTCTATCATCGCGCGCTGACGTCACATTTCGGGGTCCACTCCCGGATTTCCGAGTTGTCCGACACTCGTCCGTCCACTGCTTCCAAACACGCATCACTGTGCTGCTGTTACGCTGCACACGAGCGGCTACTTCACGATAAGACAATCCAGCTTCACGAAGGCCGATGATCCTCCCCCGTTCAAACTCCGTAAGTTGTTGAAACCTCGCTCTTTTTCGTCGAAGAGGCATAAGCAACGTCTGAGCTAACGTTTATCACAAGCAGAT
Source organism: Uloborus plumipes (assembly GCA_038373865.1). NCBI lineage: Eukaryota > Metazoa > Arthropoda > Arachnida > Araneae > Uloboridae > Uloborus > Uloborus plumipes. Next base: position 11,227 of record JAXGGA010003451.1, read on the forward strand.
AACCACCTATAACCATACACGCCTTGCTGCAGCCGTCTATTTATTCGGATAAATCCAGCGTTCAGAGGGCGCTGCTCAGCGTACGCATGCGCTACGAGTCTAAAATTCTAATCATTTGCATATCATACCCTACTTTGTATTTGCTGAAAATTTCAGCCCATTCGCGCAAGTCCTTCATGGTGTTGCAATTTTCACAAATATGAGTTTATTATAAGTTGAAACCTTCTTATATTTAGTTGAGTTAAAATTTCACATATAATATTATGAATTGAAATTTTTTTTATTCAACCATTAGCTTACATTTTTCAAGGTACGACATGCAAAGCTTTTTTAAAAATTGTTTGAATATTCCTTCTTAAAAATTGTTCGACATCGTTTTACTCCTTAAAGTTAAACTGAAAGATTTTTTTTCTCATCTGCTTGAAAGATGCTTGGTTCTTTTCGAAAGAGTTAATCCTTATTTACTTCTTGAATTAACTTTTAACATATTCTATTGAAGAATGAATATTTTCAAAAAAAAAAAAAAATTACCATTTTCTCAGAATAAGTTTTTTTTTCCTTTCCTATTCCTTTGATCGCTGTTTTGCCTATTCCGATTTATTTTTAGCAGGTTAAACTTTGATTTGTATTTCCTTAACCGGAAAAGGTTTAATTCTCTTTCTTGCACTTTTTCTGCTCTGTTTGATTCCGGTTAAAACTGAATCTAGAAATAAAAAGTAATAATTGAAAATAAATTATAGACATTTATTAATGCATTCGTAACATTTTACATTGAAGGATTTTTTTTTCAAGTAAGTCAAATTTAATTTCAATTGACATTTCAATAGGAAAACACTTGTTAAACTTTCCTTCTCAAGTGTAATATTTTCTATTCTAAGGGCCCTGCTCCACATTAACGTAAAGCAGAGAAATAAAGCAGAAACGTAAAATGGATTAAATGGTGTTCCTATGGAAAGTACCCGGATTTTCGGTTTTTGCCTTCGGTTTCGGTTGCGTTTTCCGCTGATGTGGAACAGGGCCCTAAGTGTCTTCGTTTCCTGCAACTGTAAAATTATTTGGCTACACTGCAAAATATGAACTGTTGTTTTTACAGTATAATACTGGCAGCCGAAGTTCCAATTCAAAACTGTAAAATGCACAGTAATAAACAGTATAATTAGCAATTTTACTGTTTCTTACTGTAAAGTTTGAAATTTACACTTTATTGTTTCAAAATTCAGCTTTATTATACTGTAAAAACAACAGTATAATACTGGCAGCAGAGGTTCCAGTTTAAAACTGTAAAATGCACAGTAATAAACTGTAAAATTAGCAAGTTTATTAATGTAAAATTGGCAATTTTTACAGTTTATTGCTATAAAATTAGCTGTATTATACTGTAAAAACAACATTCATTTTTTACAGTGTGGCAGTAACATTTTGTTTGAAACGCAATTTCGTATCTTATTTCTCACTAATCAGTTCGTAGCGAAAGAAAGGAAATTTTAATGTAGGGGAAACTAGGGAAGCTTAACTTTAAAGGAGGTTTGACCACCCCTCTTGTTTCAATATTTAAAGAGCTATTTAGCTGGGGGTGGGGGCATCTTTTGATTGCATGGTATCAAGTAAAATCAAAAGTTGCTGCTTTTTATTAGATATTTCGAAGTAGATTCAAAAAGCAACCACACTAAATGTGTATGAAATGTATTTTCTTTTTAACTTCGACGCAACAAGGAAAGAGGTAATAAATTGGACGTGTCTGTGTAGCTGTCTGTGGCACTCTAGCGCCTAAACGGATGGATTAATTTTGAAAAAATGAATTTTTTTTTGGAAAGGAGAGTTGACCGAGAGTGTTCTCAACTGGGTTTCGTCTGTGGATGACATTAACTAACGAAGATTTTAGTTTAAAAACCTTTAATACTCTTTTCGCGATTTTAAAGTGAAATCATCCTTGAAAATTTAAAACAATAGTATTAAAAGAGAAAGAGAAAATATTCCTGCGTTAAACAGAATGTGTTTGGAACTTCCACACTATATACCCTTTTTGTCTATCTCCCCACCACTTCTAATTTTCAAACCTCAAATCAATATACCTCAAGTCAACGACAACAGCCTTCCTTGCAATCTTCTCTTATTATTTAAATTAATTAAGTCGGCAGCATATTAGAACGATTACTAGAATTCTTAAAAAAGTGCCAGGGAAGATCACATGCTAAAAAATATCAAACTTTAATTTGTTTTTTACTTTGAAATGGTAATTACAATTATTAATTGATTAAAAAGTTGTTGGTTTTCATTGCATTCAATTCATTGTACACTACTGCTCCTGATAAAATGCACACCAGAGCATTTTATTTGTCGAATTATGAGAAGTACTGGCACATTTGACACACTTAGGCAGGGATTCAAGTGAAACACCATTGCAATCGCTTCGAATTGCAATCGCTACTGCAAGTGAATTACATTATCATCAACTTAACTTGGCACTGACGTCACTACGGGTGGAGCCAATAAGAGCTCACCAGCAGTCAGTGATCTCCTCTTATTCGCCAAGTAGGCTGTGACGTTTTATCTAGCTCGTTTTTAATAGGCAAATGTCACGCTGACGTCACGATGTTTTTTATCAAGAAACGTTCTAATGTAATTCATTTCTCAGTAGCGATTGTAATTTGCGATCGCCTGTTTCACTTGAATTCCTGCCTTAAATTAAATTTTGCACTATTAAATTTTGCACTATTAAATTTTGTTTACCTAAATAACTAGAAGTACTGATTTAAGCGAAAATTGCATGAATGAGTAAATGTAGTTGATTGATAGCATAGCGCCCTGAAATCAATAAAAATGCTAAAATAAAATCATAAAATCATCAGTTTCAATATTTAGTACCAAATATCCAAATTTTGCAGCTAATATGGGACAAAATTTTCATCTACATGTAGCGACTAATTTGGAATAGAGAGAGTATTTGAATTATTTTACCTTCTACATGACACGAAATAAAACCTTTTTTTTAATCATCGAATGCTTTTTATGTAACATCAAAGTTTATTTAAACTGTCTCAAAATAACATATGTGTCACAACAAACAAGCGAAAATTCGTGCACTTTTTTTGCGTGCATACCATATCCTTTTCCTAAAGCTGCCGGATTTCTTTCATTTAGCAGGGAAAACCGAAGAGAAAATGAAAAAAAAAAGTTTGTTGAATAAATAAAACGGAATGACGTTCTTTTCACTGTAATTTTAACCGCAAATAAAGCAGACGAAAAACTCCGAAAAGGGAAAAAAAGTCTCGTATCTTCATAAAATATTCATGCGCTGGAGGGAGAAGGGATTACAAGTCATTTTTACTCTTTAAATATATGAAAAATTTCAATATTTATGTATAAACATATTCGTTTATTTCTACAGAAGATAGAAATGTTTAGCAGAGAATTTATTTTGTGAGCTTTATGAAGCACATAGCAAATAAACTAGAAAAATAAGTTTTTCGACTCCTTTCTTTAATTGTGTATGAGTGAATGATACTGTTTAAATTCCATTTTTTGAAACATACATTTAGCATTTTTTAGTTGAAATGTAAATTTTTCACTTTATAATGGTAACCATGAATTTTTATTTGACAGTCGTTTTAGTCTATTCATAATTCAAAAATCAGGAGATGGTATTTCAATTCATTGACGTTGAAAGAGATAAAACTTCGTTGACGGTTTTATGTTTGTTTTAAGACTCCATTGTAAAGTTCAGTCACCCTTAGTTGACTGTCGTTTTAAAACATACTAAAAAAAGTTATTTGTAGTCATAAACTTATGCAGAAGGGAGGAAAGCAAAACAATTCACAGAAAAGTTTCAGAATCGTTTTCTTCAACAAGTCCTAGTTACACTGCAAAAAATGAACTGTTGTTTTTACAGTATAATACTGGAAGCCGATGTTTCAATTTAGAACTGTAAAATACGCAGTAATAAACTGTAAAAGTAGCAATTTTACAATATCTTACTGTAAAGTTAGAAATTTTACAGCTTATTACCGTAAAATTTATCTATATTATACTATAAAAATAGAATACTGGCAGCAGAGATTCTAGTTTAAAATTGTAACATGCACGGTAATAATCGGTAAAATTAGCAATTTTACAGTTTATTACTGTAAAATTAGCAACTTTACAGTTTAGTACTGTGAAATGAGCAATTTGACAGTTTATTCTGTAAAATTAGCAATTCTCACAGTTTATTTCCACAACGTTAGCTGTGTTGTACTGTAAAAACATTTATTTTTACAGTATATTATTATGTTAATTACTCATTTTTCTTTGAAACCATTCTTTAGTTTTAATATTTTTAGAACTGCTAAATTTGTTCTCTTTCACATAACGTGGGTTCACTTCCTTTCAAAGTTTATGGAGGAAGAGTTTTTGTTGTTGTTGTCTTGTGCCAGATAAGCTGGCAATTTGGGGCGCACTGCTTTATTTTTCCAATTGTACCGTAATTTGGTGGGAAGTCTGACTTCCACAATCAGGGCTGTATTGGGGGGAAGGAAAGGGGTGGGTTTTTAGGGTTCAAACCCCGTCTGAAAGTTGTCAAAAAATGCTTTTCAATGCCCTTGTTTGCTGAAAAGAGAAATTATTATTATTGAGTGATAGTGCAAATTAATTGATTCCTCTGCAGTGTTTATCTTTCTTGTAGTTTCTGCTAACATAATTTCATACACAACAATACGCCTTTTTTACCGGGGCGAAGATGTTCTGTACACATCAGAATTTTTTCCTTCATTGGAAAGATATGTTGTTATTTTATTTTATTTTTCATGTTTATGCTCCTTAAGTGTCTATTGTAACAAAAAGAAATAGAATGTAGAGCGAACCTACCGACTGACGTAGAATCACTGCCAGGGTCTTTTCGTAAGCCGGCAGTCAGAGTCGGCGTCCAAATTTATTCAAGACACCAACATTACATACAATAAAAATAGTACACGACAAATAACAGGGTACAAGACAAATAACAGGGTACAATACAAAAACAGCAAGACAAAGGACTGACAAAACACAGAGATATGAAAAGATGACAATACGAAACAAACAGAATAATGAAAAATAAATAAATAAAAAAAATAAAGACAACTTCTCCAAGTGAATGTAAAGGTGTGCGCAAAAATATTATGGGCTAAGATCACGTGTTGGACGAAAGATTAGATTGTATAAAAGGGGTAGGTGAGAGAAATTTGATCAGAAGATGTCATGCACAACAAAAGAAGGAGTGATTAAGAGTGAATTTTAGTTTAGGTCGGGGAAGAGCAGGGTCCTGTTGGCTTCAAGAAAGTTTCATAGATTTAGCATGCATCTGTGAGCTTTAAGGTCAATATGGGAGAGGACTTTCCAGTTGTCTCTCATGTTTTGATTACTATAGGGGAAGTGGTGGGCTCTGGTGTGGGCAAGAGAATATTTAGTGTTTTAAATCTCCAAAATTACCATAGATGCAGTTTGAAGCAGGGAGTGACTTATGTCTGTAAAAGTAATCATGGGAGAGGCTATGTCCAGAATAGAAGTGATTCAGTGTTTTATTTGCCAACAGAGTGCTGAAAGAAGGGGTACGGAAAAGATCAAAAGTCCATCTCCCGGAGGATTCATTTGTCCAACTTCTCTAACCACCAGACAAGATGCCCGGTTAAGAGTTCTTGTTGATGCTAATAAACAAAACAGAGAGATGCTATCAATTTTAAAAAATAAATTGCAATTAAATGTAAAAAGATAATTATTAGTTAAAAGTACATTTATTTGTTTGTATTTTATTATAAGCAAAGAAACAGATATACTGCTGTGTATTTAAGTAATAATACTTAAACTAGTAATTGCTTGTTATTAAACTTTCTTAAATTCAGCTGCATTTCAAATATTTGTTAACCCCGAAATTATTTTTCTTTGAAATTTAATACATAGTTAATGATGGTATTTTCTTTTCAATTCCCCAGAAAAACAGTTCTTATTATACTATAATAAGTACCGCGCGGATTTAGCAACCACGGGCAGGTAATAAACCGAGATATAATTAATTGTAAAGTTTTTACAGTACTATTACATGCAGATATTGTAATGCAAAACGCTGATGCTATTCTTTAAAAATAACATTGGATAAAAAGCACGGTAAACAATTAGAGAGAATTCTCAAAAAATGTTCACCAAAAAAAGAACCATTTTGCAAATTCCCTTCTAAACAAATGTAGTAATATTTTAATGGCTCATTTTACTTTCAAATCATTTTTCACCATTTATGAATTCCAATTTATTTTGATAAAACCAAGCACAAGTCGTTACCGCATTTTGTTTTACTTTGTTTCAAAGTACTCTGAGTTCTCGTTTTCCAAAAAGTGATATTCAAAATTAATGTTTATTTATATCAGGTATGTAAGGCTCTTCTTTTTCTCCATATCATCAATATTATTATAAGTTCGAATTGCTTATTTTAAGTTTTAAATTACATGAATTTATAACTTTAAGAAGCACATTTCGGGTATTAAATAGCTCTCATTTGTAATTCTTTAACTAAGTGTATGCATGTCAAATTATTTTTATGTGTTTATTAATCTTTGAAATAGTAAGGAAATGTATCCTGTTTCTAAGACGGTTTTTTATTTGGGCGATTCTAAGAAAACATTAAAATTTTATTTTTCATTAAGATGAAGTAGTACTCGGAGGAAATTTGCAAACATTGTAAGATCTTTTTTAAATTGGTATTATTGTTATTTTGCATTTATCTCTAATTGGAATGTTTTAAAATACTTAGTTTAATGAAAATTAATGCATTTCGCCAATTTAATACGGGCAATAATATTTTTACTTTCTTTATACATAAATTGTAATATCAGCAATGAAAATAGTGGGTTTTTGGGTTGCAACAGAGGCAAAATCTACAGACACTAGTTTAAAAACTTAATGACGTTTCAATTTCGAGTAGTTTTTTTTCTGATAAATTTCCTTATTTAATTTGGTAGCTTTAAAAGAGATATATGTTGAACATTTTATGCGTATGGGCAGAATGTGTTCCCTTCAGTAGGCAATTAGTTATTCTATTAAATTTATCTTACAAATAGCTGTTTTTTAATGCATAAATAATTTCATTTTACCAGAAAAAACTTTTTTCAAGGTAAAATAAATTAATAATTATTACAAAAACTTTTCAGAAATAATTATCTTCCTCATTTGTAATTCAAATGGAAAACATTACGGTATTTGAAGTACAGATAACATAATTTACCAAAACCTCCGTAAGGTTTGTGAAAAACTTGATGCCTTCATGACTCTTCATGAAGTATACCAATAAAGCGTTTATGTAAATGAATAATTATATGGCACAAAATTCAGCTCTATAGTATTATTATCTTATCATCTACAGTTGCCTTCAAGTCAAGTGCATAATTTCCATCAATTATAGATAAATATTGGGAGAAATTGATTTGTATATAAACGTAGTTTTCCAAGTTTCAGTTTCATGTAGCGAAATGTTGTATTAATGTCTATCATTATCGCTTTCATCAATGTAGATTATGTATCGAATTACGACTAGCAATTAAGTTCTACAATCCCAAACTGCTATGTCACTTAAAAGGACGTACTAATACGAATTTATTATCAACTGCGGTAAAGGTAGAGTTATATCTCGTGCTATATTAACGAGTGAGTTGAAATAGTTTATTTCACACTCAATATTCCAATCGTACATTTAGCAAAAGGGTCCATGATTAGATTGCATAGGTTTAAATCCATTAGATACAAGTGTTTCTGATACATTGCAAACAATGGGTAACAAATGAACGTTCTGAATGTTGTTATACAGACAACTTGGTTTTTAGGTTGAGGTGTTGGTTGAAAATCACAATGGGTAACAAATGAACATCCTAAATGTTGTTATACAGACAACTTGGTTTTTAGGTTGAGGTGTGGTTGAAAGTCACATGATTATCCAATTTTTGCGATTTCCAGTGAAAATGAGGAAAGTTTCTTAAAAGGTTATTAAAATGTCTTACGAATAGAGCTAAATTTTGAAAAAATATTTCTAGAATTTGCATACATTTAATATCATTCGTTGTTTCTGTCCTCGTAACAAGATCACGTAAACCGTCACGAATATGCAAATTGCCTGCTTCATTTAAACTCCCGTCAGTTTGCTACATTCTCGATTTTCCACTTTCAATTAAGTCAGATTTGTTGGTTGCTTTTTCGGCGGCTCTCTGTTAAACATGCCTTTTTTTGCCGTAGTCCACCAATCAGTAGTGTACTTTTAACTTCGGCTGTTCCATGTTGCACGAGGTATAAGCTAGATAATTAAACTTCACTCTGGTTGGAACTTTCACAATTTCAATAAGCTGAGCTCATGCTTACAGCTTTACAAAATTATTGAAGCATTATTCCACAATTCTGTACCTCAGAACCAGACTAACGTAAGTCCAAAAATGGCGATTTTTAGTTTATTAGTGCATTCTATGTAGAATCTTATACCACACTGCGCCATGATAACGCAATTTGTTAAAACTAATTTCTTTATAAGTTAACCAGTGTTATAAGAGCGTAAGTCCCAACCTTTGTCCGAGCCAAACAAACGTAAGTCCACTTTCTATCAAATGACTCCGAATTATTCAGCCGCGGGCAGGTAAAGGGTAGTAACTGCAAATTTTTCAATTTTAATTTTTTTGCATTTTTGAAATCTATGTTACATTAGTTTTATGGTACAAACATCTTTTTTTGGTTTCCGATGAAAAAAAATGTTTTTTAATCAATGGTAATTAGCAGTAACTGCGTTTTTCGTTACTTTGGGCAGGTAAACGGCAGTATCTGCATGTCTGCAGGATGAACATAATTTGAATCGCTGTGCAAAACTTGCATCAAGCCGCAAAAACCGTTTTCCTTTGTACCTAAACTGAGCGAAAGTAAGAGTGCCCTAATGGGAGCATACGGGAGGTCATAGGTTGCATTTGAATGTTTCCAAGGGGGTGTTTTATTCTTTTTTGGGGTGAATCAATGTTAATATCAATGCAGATTTAAGTGATATGGATTGGCGCTATCACTTGGCGATATATCGCCAAGCTTTTGGTCGCCAAGTGCTTGTCGCCAACTTGGTGACATATCGCCAAATTGGCGACAAATTTGGCGAAAAAAATATTTTATGAGTTTGGGTTCAATTTAGCGCTATTGGCGGTATTTTGCGAAAAATCCACTGAATGATGCTAAAATCGGCGATATTTAGAAAATGAATCATTGTAAATCATTTTTTGGATTGTTTCGTGGCAAATTAGGGGTGTAAATGTTTGAATTGTTATCTTGCTCACTCCAAGCACTATTTTAACACTTAAGGCATCTACTAAGAAATTTACACGAAAAGGAAGTAGTGTGGGGTCATACCAGATTTTTTTCTTTCAAATAAAGTTTCTCTCCACTAGCAGACGATATTTTTCACGATTTCATAGATACACAAGCAAAACTTGGCAGACGACAAACAAAAATGCAGCAATGAAATGATTTTATTTACATTGTTTTGTTTTCTTTTAATTACAGTTGCTTTCATACTAACAGACGATAGTTTTGCAGTTTAATACCAAGCTGTTGCATTTTTAATAGTTCTATGAAAAGAATCGTCAGCACAACAAGCATTTCAAGCGCTCTTTTTTTCAAAGGGATTTCTTGCTTTGATGCAAAGTACAAAGCATTAACTGATTTGTAGTAATTTTAAAAAATCTGGTGTGAACGCCACACTACTTCCTTTTACGTTTAAATTCCATAATAAATGCCTCAAGTGTTAAAATAGTGCATTAGAGTGAGCAAGATAACAATTCAAACATTTACACCCCCAGTTTGTCAAGAATCAATGCAAAATAATGTTTTACAATGATTTATTTTCTAAATATCGCCGATTTTAACATGATTCAGTGAATTTTTCGCAAAATGTGCCCAATAGCGCCAAATTGAATCCAAATTCAAAAAAAAAAAAAAAAATCATTTTTTCGCCAAATTTGTCGCCAACTTGGCGGCAAACACTTGGCGACCAAAAGTTTGGCGATATATCGCCAAGTGGTTGCACCAAATCATATCACTCAATCTGCATTGAAATTAACATTGATTTACCCAAAAAGGGGTAAAAGACCCCCTTGGGAGCATTCGAATGCAACCACAAGGGGAGGTGCACCTCTCCTTGTGACCCCTCAGAGCCTACATACCAAACTAGAAGCTTCTAAGGCATACAGTTTTTGATTTATGCGACATACATACGCACATACATACATACATACGTGCATACAGACGTCACGAGAAAAGTCGTCGTAATTAACTCGGGGATGGTCGAAAAGGATTTTTAGGCTGTTGATATGTTGGGAGGTACATATGCACGTGCTGATAGGTCGAAAAAACGACTCAACATTCATTCGGGGCTGAGCAAAATCAAATTTAAGACTCAAATTTGAGTGAAATTTTTTTCTTGATCACAATACTTCCTTTACTACTTGAAAGGAAGTAACAAGTGCAGTTCTGATATAATGAGTCATTAACTCTAAAACTACATAAATAGATTGTTAAATTGAACACAAATTAATTAACGAGAAGAATTGCACACCTATTTTTTTATGTTATTATAAAACATAATGTAATAATCATGTTTATAAAATTATTATGAATAATCATGTTTATAAAATTATTATGAATAATCATGTTTATTTTTTAAATTTATAATCATGTTTTGTTTATGTAACTAGGCAATGAAAGTATTCCTTTCAGTTTTACCAGTGTAGATTTTGGGCTTAATTATTCAGAGTCGAAGGTAAAAAAAACCAAAGAGTCGGAGTCGGAGTGGGACATTTTAATTCAGAGTTTGCATTTCTGCCTGTGCTTCAGAGTTCGAATCAGAGTCGGAAACATATTGGGATTCGCAGTCAGTCATTTTCCCTCAGACTCCGCAGCCCTATATTTCACACCCTTCTACAAAGTAGAAATAATGTTCCTTACGTTACTCTGGCCCGGAGGTACGGAACTGTTTTGATGCGAAGTCACAAAAACGCAAGTCCAGTTCTGATGTAATCAGCCATTTACTATTTAATTACGCATATAATTGTTTAATTGTGCGAAAATTAACCATTAAGGGCTAAAGTATACATATTTTCTCAATGTTAACAATCATGTTTTGTAGCCTTATTCATATATCAGCTTTGTAACTAGTCAACGAAATAATTATTTTCTGTTTTTTTGCTCCCCTGCAAAGTGATGAAAATGGACTTACGTTAGTCTGGTTCTGAGGTACAGAATTATCAAGATAAAATGTGAAGAATTAGGACTGTTAGCAAACAAAGAGAAATAAATCTTTGAAGAGCCCGAATAACATAGTTTTTTAGCGTAAGTTACAGATCGGGTCGCAGTTTTGCGGGAGGACATATACCGGCCGGTTTAGAGGTTTCACTTTTGACTCATAATAAAAGACCACATTCAGGTTAAATATGTCTCGGATTCCCTAAGTTTCCATTATAAATTAGTACGTCTAGGGGTGCTTTCTCAAGCGTTGTTCAGCTAATAGTCTGGGTGTAAAATATCGAGATTTTAAGAGATGGTAATGCTGTATATCATGTTTTGTCTGAGTTATCCATTGAGTGAGCACCCTTTGACCCTCATCCCAACCCCCTCAAGTTCTGAAAAAAGTAAATAACGGCACTTTATGATGAGGCACTTTAAAGCTCCGTAAATGTTTATTCTGCTTTTCTTTTCAAGTCTACGGCCCAAGTTAATGCAAATCCAAATTAAAAAGTACGCTTTCATTCTCGGTATGCGATACATTGTAGACAGATGAAAAAATAAACCTTTTTTATTTTTCTTCAACATGTAATTATATGATTAAATACTATACATTTTCAAGTTTTTCTGTGAATTGTTATAGTTTAGTGGCTACACAAACAAGACACTAAATAAAAAAAGCTGTAATAAATTAAAAGCTTTAATTTGTTTCCTTTTATTTATTTTGTAAGGGGTAAGAATTAACTTGCTTATCTTTCCCTGCCTTTTTTTATATCAAAAAACCATGCAGATCTAACACCGATTACAATTCGGAGAAAAACAAAAGCATATACAGTAGGGTTTTTTCTCTGTGTTCCGTAATGACATAAGCTGACCCACTTAATTACTTTTCGGTAGTTACCCCAAAATAATCACATAAGAAATCGGTCTTGTCTGCCACTGAAAATAGGCAAAGAAAAGAAAATCAAAAACTTCCTCCTTTTTTGGAAGAGAATGAAGAAAAAAGAGGAAAGGGGACAAAAAACGACAATGAATGGCGAAAAGATATATTGAGAATGTTTGTCAAACCAAGAACAGCTGATGCAGCAAGTGTTGGAAGAAAAATTTGAAAAAAGAATACTAGAGTAGAAGAAAACATAGCACTTTGTTTAGTACAGGCAAGCTGAACGATCGGCAAAACTTCGAAGGATTTATAAATGTTCAGGGAAGATATGTTGATAAATGTTAATTAATAAATAGGAAACCGTTCTAAGCATTTGTATGATAATTGCTTAGCGAAGATAGATTAGACATTTGTAATAAATACATGTATCAAAATACTATTTCGAAAAACGTCAACTTATGTAAGAAAATAGCAAAGTTTTGCGAATATGAAACATGAAATTACAAGTGTATGTACATTACGTTTTGAACTCTGGCAATGTAGAGTGACAAAATACTTTGAAAACTAAGAAATAAAACTAATCTTCGCGCGTGTGTGTAAGTGTTTGTAATATTCAAGATTTAGAATGGAAAAAAAAATATGCGTTTTTTAATATATCAATTTATTTTTAAAGCAAAAAGTTTGGCACACTTTATATGGTATGGGTGAAAAATGAAGCGTATTAACCATAACAAATCAATTAATCAGTGTTTTACTACCGTGAATAATCTACGGAGAAACGAATTTCTATTTTTTTTTTTTTTCCTTTTTTTGAGAGGGAGAAAATGCTCCTTTAGATGCGTCATTTGGTTCGGAAAAGAAACCCTTCGCAGGTTCTTTTTGTGGAGAGGGGGGTGAAAATAAAGAGCCTCATCATTACTGAATCAGCCAACAATGCCCTGCACTAGCGGACACTGGTTCGATTTTTAAGTGTGAGGCAACCCCGTAAGTAGACAACTAGCACCGTGACGGGATAAGCTGTAGCAAAACTTACTTCTTATTTTAGATTTCTGTTAAACAAAAATTGCTAGAGCTACAAATTTAGAATTAGAGTTATTTTTTTTTTATTTGACTAAAAGTTAACAAATACCAATAGCTAAATTGTGCACCTACTAGATCCGGTCTCTTATATGCGCCGAATGCAATCATAAGATCATTTTACACAGAACAAACGCATACCTTTGTATTTGAAGTAATGAAGTACTCTCGGTAATTGTTCAGCCCCTATCTGCATTCCTAAGCAAAAAAGGGATTTTACTTTTTCTTGAAATATTTTTTATAAGCATTCACCTGTGTCACACACGCAAGTACCAAGGTCCCCTTGGCTTTTCACTGCACGTGGTTCAGCCGGTTGGATGGGCCACTGAAGAATGCTTCATTTTTAATCCAGACTAAGAGCAAAATAATCCCTAGTCCAGAACCTACAGAGATACTGATTTAGAATGGGAACTTGGAAAACTTTGTCAGCACTAAAATAACTAACCGGTTACCATTATTGAACACTGTGGCTTTTCAACCGGTGTCACCGAAGCCGGGTGTCATCGATTACAAGTCCAACACTTAACCGATCTCACCACCACGGCCTACTAGAGTTACAATATAACTGATAACTTCTTACAGCAAACAGACATTTGCATGGGTCATTTAAAGTTGAATGATTGTAAAGGTAAAACATATATTTACGAAGATTCCTACTACCAAACGTTAATTTTTTGGAACACGCCACCCATTCTCGCTGAGAAACATCCATACAAACATGACATACATTTCTCTTTCTCTCTCACTAATATCACTAGTCTTAAAAATCAAAAAACTATTTTCCAATCCTCAGCAGACGTTTCCTTTCACTTGAAAGATAGTTAATAGTTCATTAATATATCCGACTTTGCCAGAATTATTACGAAGGACAGAGCTTTTTATGACGTAGATCATTAGGGAAGAAGGGGCTCTGGGTTATGATTCTGTTCCGCGTAATAGCACTTGATTTCTACTAAAGACTCGTTTCCAAAGCAGAAATATCGCTTATCATACCGTCACTGAGGTCGTGAATCATCCTTTGTTGGTAACGTATGAAGGCTTAAGTATCTCTCGATTATCCTTGGCAGTACCAGAATCGCAATGAGTCTCATCGAGCGTTTGCTACAAAGTAAGGCAACCAAGCTATTGCATGGAAAGATAAAAGTGAATACCACAAATGTATGGGGAAAGATGATGATAGAGGAAATAAACCATTGAAAAGCAAATGATAAATAAATAAATTATGTACAAAAATGATTAATAAATTCTGCAAAACTGATAAATAAATTCTGTGAATGGTTGTACACAATTGCTATTGATACATAATTTTTTTTTTTTGCCTTTTTTCCCCCACTTCCTTTTTTCAGCATAAACATACGGTCCTCCTTATCTTAAGAAAGATACTAATTTATTCGGTACGAGGGGCTCGAAGAAGGAATACCAACGGTTAAAGTTAGTAAATGGGCTATCTAAGTTGGATTATAATTCCAGGCCTAGAATGCCTAAAACGTAAAGTCGTGAGAGCAAGAGACTATTTTTTGTAGAGAGCAAGAGAGCTTTTATTTGTTGGCCATGATTCAGTTGTTTAAGTTCATGAAAATGAATTATGTTAAGGGGATAAATTTTTGTATGGAAAGAAGAACAAGGGGTCATTGTTTTAAGCAATTCAAATCTCCGTCTAATCTAGAAATTAGGAGAATTACCACTTTAGTAGAATTGTGGGCACCTGGAACAGCTTACCAGAAAATGCTGTAAAAGGTCAATGAGTTGATAGCTTTAAGAGGGCCCTTAATGTTCATTGGGGGCTATAAGTTGACTAGAACCAGAATTACTGGGTCCAGAGCCTGTTACTAGTCATCGCATTTGTTTTATTTTTAAGTATAATATATTGTTTCTATTCTAACCAAGGAACCACACGAATTGTGTAATGACGGAAATAGATAGGTATCAGTCGAAAAACACAGTGAAACTTTTTTTAACGCATAAAACATTTCCCATTGTCACCCCGTTGTCAATATACATTTAAATCCCATTACAGCGAATACCAGTACAACGGAATATCCGTTTCACTGGATTAGGGTATGACACATTTTTATATAATTTTGATTCGAAAGTCAATATATATATTTTTTATTTGTTGGCCAAACTAAAAATTTATCTGGGTAAGCAAAAACGTACTACTTATATCTAATAAAAAAAAGGATTTATTTGATAATATTAAAAGTAGGTAAAACATTTCGCGCTGGGTAAAGTTAAAGTAAATTGATTTCGTTTAGCTAATAAATTAATTGTCATCCACTTTTTATTTTTCAAAATAGTTCTCCTATTCGAGTGCTGACTTAAAACTTCAAGAAAATTTCGAAATTTTCGAACTTAATGCAATATATTGTAACAAAAGAAAGATACGTATACTACTGCATTATTTTTCATGGTTTAAAAATATATATTGCACTTAAACCTCCCCACAAAGCCTTAAAATTAAATAATTTGTAAGCAGATATGTTCTCTTAATTTTGAGCCCGTTGGAGTGATCTAATTAAAGTAACATGATTAATGGGTATTGGGCTATAAGTTTCAGTTGACGTGTAATTATCGTGCTCGAAGGAATAATTTTACGGAAAAAATATGCAATCTAACCGACTTAAGTTGAATATGGTAAACGAAAGTGTGTACTATGCTTTTGTAAGTGGTGTATTAAGCTGTAAAAATAGGATTTCAAAAGATATGCTAAAGTATTTGTTTTTCAAGAAGAAAATCTAAAACTGCACGGAACATCATAGTCTTCTTTAAAATAATATTTATATTCTGTACAATTAAAAAAGAAATGATAATAAATCTTCACGAAACCATTAACTAAAGCTGATTTAAACAAAATAAATGTTAATATTAGAGATTATTTGTGTACTTAACTTATTTTAAATATTATAGCACTATCAAGAAATTAATATTCCTCTATGTTAAACCGAAAAAAGTTGTTTTGTCTGCTCAAAGATTACTGACGAAATTTAAAAAAAAAAGTTTTTATTCATTGTTTCTACGGTACATAAACTTTATGGCTTATAGGACAGTTAATACTTTTGTTGCATCTTTTCTAGGGAGTGAGTGTAAACTAAAAGAGAAAGAGTTGAAAAAAAAATACTAAACACACATGCTAATAACCATATGATTAAAAATGTTACACCCTCCCAACATGAGTAAAATATGACTAATTGGTGTTTTTATTTGCTTTAAAAACAAAATTGATTTTTCCTCAGAAAAAAATTTTTTTGTTATCTCTTTGTCAAGCAGAAAAAAATGCTTTGAAGCAATATAACAATCTTGAATACTTTAGTGATAAAAACGTTTAGTTTGAATGTTTAATGACAACAACATTTCTTTCCTTTTTTATTTTGTCTTTGAGATTGAATTTTTTCCGGTTTCTTTACCTTTTTAAGTCTTTTATTCTATTTGCATCTCAGCCTTTTAGTCGTAAGTATTGATTTTTAACTGAACTCAATTTAAAAACAGCACTTCAATTAAACAGTCAAAAATAAACTGTTGGAAAATTCTTGTGTGAAAAAAAATTATAAAAATTTTAAGTAACAATATCTTCAAACAAAGTATATTTTGACGCAAAAAAAAAAAAAAAAATCTGAAACTTCACTGTAGTCTACACTGGAGTACAAATACTCCTTTATTGAGTAATAGTTAAAAGAATCAATATCTAAAATATTCGAAAGATCCTCGTTGTATTTGCATTATTTATTTATTATTTATTTAGGTATTTTAATGCTACGGGGTTGAGGGGAAACGTCTTTTGTGCTTAAAATTAACTACTTGTAGTTTAATTATGAGTCGTAAAATTATCTTGTCTTCCCCCATTGTCAAAGGAGTTCCTATCGCTTAAAATATGACTTGTCGTTTAAAGAAAGTATCGCAATTAATGCTTATAAATACGAAAAAAGCACTGAGAAAAGTTATTTTCTTTGAATATCATTTTTCATTCTTTAAAATTATTTATCATGCATGAATCTCTTTAGCAAGCCTTAAGATTAAATAATTCCAAAAGAGATGAGTTTTGTTAGTTTTCACCAGTTAAAGTAGTAAAATGATTTATGGGCATTATGCTCGGAATAGTAGTTGACGTGCAATTACCATATTTCATGGGCTAACGTGATAGAAAAATTATGTATGATCTAACAGAGCGAAACCGTATAGGGAAAGGGGAAGTTGTAGTGTCTTTTCGTGTTAAATAACTTTGAAGCAACAAAGAAAAGCATTCGAAATGAGATTTTTAATAAATAGTTTGTGTGAATGAGTATTTTTCTCTGGGAGTATCCTTTCAGAGTTAATGCTTTTCTTTTTCCTTTTGTATATATTCATTAGACTTTTTTGTTTGTTTATAATTAAAGCAGGCCCGTCATTTAGGAGAGGCAGGGGGGGGTCAATTGCCCCCCCCCCTGACTTAGGGAAATCAGTGCATTGGCATGTAAATCGGCGTGGTTTTTACCACTGGGCCATTCCATGAAAAGTGAAACCAATTGGTCAAAAATTCATATTGAAGTTATGTTGCTATGTTATACATCATTTTAAAGGTTAAGATGTATATTTTAAGAATCCTGCATTGGTTTTTTGGTGAGAGTTAGAATAATACTTGTTTTCTTAGTTGGAAATACAATATTCACGAACTTGTAAAAATCAGAAAAAAGAACACATTTTCAAATGCATATTTCTCATCGAAAAATAAAAACAAACATAACTACTTGTAGCACGATTTTAACTACTAAAACGGTACTATAATAATATGCATTCATTAATTTCTTTTGAATTGATCTAAATGGTGTAATTGAAGTTTGAAAAAAAGAAGTTTGATGTTACGTCTGTAACAAAAAAGAAGCAAAAGTTGTCATTACGTCCTAAAAATCAAAATTAAAAAAAACCCTTAATGGTCCTTTTGGCAAATTCTTAGAGTAATTGCTCACCATAGTTAAAAATATTGCAACTGATTTAGTTTTTAAATTAATGCTGTTACAGACGTAACATTTCGGACATAACAAATGGCTCTATGTTACGTCCGTAGTAAAAGTAAATTTCCAATTAAATAGG
Organism: Uloborus plumipes; assembly: GCA_038373865.1. Taxonomy (NCBI): domain Eukaryota; kingdom Metazoa; phylum Arthropoda; class Arachnida; order Araneae; family Uloboridae; genus Uloborus; species Uloborus plumipes. The sequence goes on from JAXGGA010003451.1 coordinate 29,486, forward strand.
TAAAAAGCACAAGATGAGCAATACATGTATATAGCATAATATGGTACGAGTACTAAAGTTTCTGGTATTCTGATTTTGAAATTTTTAATTGTGTCGGCATGTAATTGAAATTTATTTGCGAAAATGCCGTTCGAATTTCGAAAACGTCGGACGAAAAAGGAGACATTTTTTCATTAAAAAAAAAAAATCAAAATTGACCAACTGTCACCAAGAAGGTTAAATTTTAGTTTGGTACTAGTATTCTACTATATCATCAAACATTTTCAAATTTTGAAGTTCTCCTAAGACCAATCACTGATTCCACGGAGGAATTTACTTTTCCCGATATTTTTATGTAGCAGCCCCATTATGCATTAATTTTAAGAATACAAATAAATAAATTTGTGTGAAGGCCCTTCTAAACTTTTCTTATGTCAATCTTTCTTGGAAATAATTGTCTTAAGATGCATTAATTTATTGTTACATATTGACATATCGGCATATGCTCTCAACTCCCCCAGACTTACCCAAATTTTCTAAAACTGTTACAGTATAACGTAAAATATTCAAATAATGTGTTAATTAATGCTACTGTATTGCATTAGCACAAAAATCTTTGTTTATTCCTGCTTTAAAATACTGTTTTCTACTTTCAAATCAGAGATGTTACGTCTGTAACACCATTTTGTTTCGTCCGTAACAAGTTTATGAATTTTTTTCACAAATTCGGCAGTCAAAATCCACACAATCTTTATGGTTTTAGAAAGCTTGAAGTCTCTAGAACACGTATTTAAAAAAAAGTTCAAAATTTCCGTATAATTCAGAGGAATATTGTAAGTTGTATGACATAGTCGAGTTTTTGCTGTTTTGTGAATTACGTCTGTAACAGGCAGTTTTTAATTTCTGTATTTTTCTGTAATTAAGCAATCTGCACGCAAATTTAATGTAGCATAAACATCATCAAGTTACACTACAGGAAAAAAAATTGAAGACTTTCATCAGCCCAAACCAGAATTATTTGTGTTCAAAGTCTGCGATTGTTACGTCTGTAACGATGGAATTGCCCCACTGTTAGGTAAATTTTACATTGTGTATATGCACCCTTTGCCCCCTCCCTGGAAAAATTCGAAATGACTTCCCTGAATTAAAGTTAAAATAGGAGATGATTTATGAAAAATGTAAGATACAAATAATCATTTTAACTTGACTAAAAGATTAGGATAATATGAGAATAAAAAATAATGTTATTTTCTAATGTATCCAAAATGTTTAAGAAACTGTGCTTAAAAGTTGCAGAAATATATATCATTCAAAGTTTGGTGCATTTTCCCCAAGTTTGTTAAAAGTTTAAATGAAAAGATTTATCTTCAAGCAAAGTTTTCTATTAAATGAACAACTTAAAAAACCTGTGGAAAAAAGTAAAAAAATAACATTTTTTAAGTAGTTTCCAATCGCAAATCTGAATGTGACAATCTTGTGTCAGGGCTAGCTTAAAATGAATTTTGAACGAGATGTAGATGATTGTACAAATTCGACGCACTGTCGTATCCAACAAAACGCCACACAAAAAAATTCTCCCCCCCCCCCTACGCTAGCTATCTGGATTTTCTAACAACTGTATTAAGTTCCTCACCCCGTTACCTCAAATAATATTGAAAGTCTCCTTAAAAATTGTCAAAAAAGAGCTCACTGTTTGAGCACTTGACGATTTTTTTTTTTTTAATTCTGTTGCTAAAAGATTTTTTTTCCCAACATTAAGTGTTTTTACATGGCGAAATTCATACTCAAATAGGCTAGTTGAACTGATTTTCTCGCGTGTATTTTGATTTAACAAACAAAGAACGATTGCGGTATTTACAAAATATGGCGGTAGATGAAGGATCTGAAGAACTGGGGATTAAGACTTTCAAAAAACTATATCTATTTCTTCGGCAAATACTTCGTAGATGTGTTTTTACAAACTGTCAGCCTTTCTCTTGCAGGTGTGGATGAAGGTGAAGAAATATAGCAAGCCTTTTGGAATATCTTAAATACATCGTATCAATTGAGTAATATTTTTGAAGTTTTACACTTTTGGCAAAATTGCTACTTCAGTTTGCTCTAAATATTATTCAATTAGTCGAATGACTTATACGTTGTGTCAAAATGATTTTAAAAAAATTCTAAAAAGATCCTGGATTTCACTGTGACACAACTTTTAATTATTTAAAAACTTGCTAATTGTAACGTGACCTGATTTTTTTTTTTTTTTTAAACCACCATTCGTCAACGAAGAAGTTGCTAAAATTTATAGTGCTACTATATTCTGTATGCGTCTTTTATCTTTTTTTTTTTGCAAATGTATTTTCTGACTTTATCATGTATAAGCATTTTTTGAACATTTACATCTATAATTTATGAATTCAAAACTCCTAAAATGGTTTGATTATTGAAAACAATGCAATAACATTTTTAAAATATCCAGAGGCAAAGATTCTTAAAATCCCAAAAATCAAAATTTCAAATAAAATCTCAAGTAATTCCAATGAATCTGCAACTTTAACAGTCATTGCCTTTCCTTTAATTTAGAGAACCATAAGCATTTTTATGAGAAATGATTAACCAGAAAGTAGCGAAACCAATACAATTCAGTCTTCATTTCTACGAATTCCGAGTTCAACTTATTTTTTGAAAAGAAATTATCTCTAATATTTCATTGCTTTCTTCCTTTTAGATGTTCAGAAATTATTCATGACTCTTTTATTATAGATATGCCTAATATTGGTTTCTCTGATAATAAGAAAAGTGAAGACTCTATATTTCATTCTGCTCAATTATAGTGTTTTTTTCATAGATAAAATCAAACATAAGGTTTCATTTTCATTACAGTTGATTCTCAGAATAAAATTATATTCTTAAAGGAATGGAAAGCCATATTTTGTGAGATAAGCTTCATTTTCTTCAATTTAAAAATTCTCTAGAAATTATTACGTTTTCTCGAAATCAAACAACCTAGTTCAATGATTTTGCAAAATCAAAAGCTTTTTACTTTTGTTTAGTTGTGATTACTAAAAGAAAATGTAATCAACTCTTTTTAAAGTCTTTTTGTACTAGACAAATGACCCAAATTGCGAATTTTAGTTATTATTAAGCGTTCAAAAAAAAAGCGACTTTAGCAAAGTTTTTTCTTTTCTTTTTCTTTTTTTTTTTTTTTGTTTTTGGCTCGCTCTAGAACAGAGATGAAGCATAGTGTCTAACCAATGGCGAGACACATGCTATAGCTAAAGTACCTTACCTTTTATACAAAAAACCGACATAAACATTCTTAAAATTATTTCTGAAACGCATACACTGCAAAAAATTAACTGTTGTTTTTACAGTATAATACCGGCAGCCGAGGTTCCAATTTAAAAATGTAAAATGCACAGTAATAAACTATAAAACTAGCAATTTTACAGGTTATTACTGTAAAGTTAGAAATTTACAGTTTATTGCCGCGAAATTTAGCAATATTAACTGCAAAAACAATAGTATAGTACTGGTTCCAGTTTAAAACTATTAAACGCAAAGTAATAAACTATAAAATTAACAATTTTATAATTTATTACTGTAAAATTAGCAATTTTAGAGTTTAGTACTGTAAAATTAGCAATTTTACAGTTTATTACTGTAAAATTAGATTGCAAAATTACTATAAAATTAACTGTATTTATACTGTAAAAACAACATTCATTTTTTACAGTAGAATGCTGTATACATTCAATATAAAAATACGTTACAAAAATTATTATATTTTAACAATACTTTCAACTGAAATCAATAATTCTTATGGCTTTGGATATCATAGTAGATAGGGTGTTGAACTTGAAATTATCTGGACTCGAAATCTACTAAAGTCAAATACCACCGAGTACATGCAGAATCCGCGCAGGTTGAAGCCGTTTATCCGAAAGTCCTGCGGTCCGCCTTAGCAACAACTATGAGTGCAGAATTTCTGAAACCTTCTCACCTCCTCATCAAAACTATTCCAAAACTGTGGAAGAGAGCAATGATCTATTAAGCGTTAGTTGGACCCCTTCCCTTTGCTAGTCTCGCTCTTACAGGAGCGGTTTCCTTCTGCAAAATTTACTACAACAAGCTATTTTTATGATTCGTTAGTTTTTCTTGTTACTTGCAATATTTTCAATATCAGGCAGATATTTTGCCTATTTCAAGGAAAGGTGTATATGTGCTGAGTTTCTCTCTACCCGTCTATTTCTAGCACTTAAAAGTATCATAAAAATCCTGACATCATTTCCTGATTACTCTATTTAAAAATATTTTATTCATACAATTATTAATTTTTTATCTTATTTTAGCTTGAAATAGCAGGAATGAAAAATTTTATGATGCGTCAAATTTTGCCGTGTAATTATACCCTTGATTTAGATTTAGACCATATTTTTTTTCATGAAGTAACAATTGAATATTAATGTAAAAATTCATGTATGCAGTAAAAAAAAAAAAGCTCGAAAATTGTTTAGTTTTAAGCCAATGATTTAACACCAACTGCTTAGTTAATATTAAACCATTACGTTAAAACTGAGAGAGAGTAAAAGGAAAGAATTTATATTTATTTCCTGCCAAACATATTAATCAAAGCATATGAAACCAGCTCCCAGTACAGAAAAACGTGGAATTACTTTTGCTAGCTGTATGCTCACAATAAAGAATGAAAATTAATTTTTAGTCATTTGTAATGTCAAAACAAAACTCATTCCTCATATTTAGTGGAAGTTTTGTTGGAAACTAAAACATGTATGCAATACTATTTTATTGCGAAACGAATAAAATAAAAGTTTCCCTTTTTAGTTGATACCATTTTTCCTTGTTTAACGATGTCTACCACGTCTAGTTGCATCGTACAGAATTTTAAATTCAAATAATTTGAAGACTGATTTTCTTTTATTTTTTTAAATCCACCTTCTCTAGTTCTGGTTAAATAAAAATGATAAATCGTTGCTATTGGGCAAATTTTTCATGTGAACTGTAATAGTATATTTTAAGCAGCTTGATGGAGAAAAATACTGCTTTAAGTGACTGAATGCAATGGATATTAATAATATTGCAAGGTACATTTTTTTTAAGTTAAATGTATCTTAAGATAGAGAATATATATTTTTTTATTTGTTTTTGTTTGTTATTTATTGCACAACATTTATTGATGGTGTAGTTTGCATTCACTAAATTTGTGGTAGGAGTTTTAGATTTATAAAGCAATTTGTGAATTCGTAATTTAATTATAAAAATTGTGCATAATTTACCAAATTTAACAGGGGGAAACGAACAGAAACTGAATGAACTTGATCCCTTCTAACTCATTTTTGTACAGAATTTTCTATTGGAAATCAACAGAAGTTACAGAGAGCCTACTTTTTTTTAAATATTCGTACATTGCTTTGCTGTTTTTGCAGCTGAAAATGAACAGGAGCTGAATGAATTTCCGTTTTTGAGCAAATAAATTTAATTGCTTGATTTAAATCTATTGGTCTCAAATAACGTTTACTTTATGCATTCTTCCTTTTTCTGAACAAAAAAAAAAGCTTTCTTCACCTCATATTGCGCACTTTTTTCAATATTGTCTCTGGATATTGTATTTGATGTAACATAAATACTAAAAAACACATACTTAATATTAATACAAAAGACATCATAAATTATAACGTAAAAATTTTCGAACAATGAGAACAGTTTAATACGATTACTCTAGCACTGTAAAAAATTTACAAGATCAAATATTTTTCTTTCCCCCCCCCCACATGTTTCCATTTAATATATTTGTAGGTTATTAAGTTAGAGAGGGATTAAGCTTTGACATGAAGAACAATCTTCATAGTCCACCCTGTTCTTGTGCCATTGAGAAAACCTTGAGTATGCATAGATAAGCCTTATATTTTTTCGCATAGTGAAACAATCTTTGTTTTAAACATATACCAGGAGCTTCTCTATTTTGAGAAAATCCACGAAAAAAATACAATTTCTATTGGAATTCTTTGCTTTCAAACCAATAGTAACTTTTTTCCAATATTATAATTGATAACAACCAAATTACATTGCATGCCAGAATATATCCCTACACATTTCTTAACCAATTGTATGAGGCAGTGAAAACAGTTCCGTTTTTTTTTATCTAGACCAGGAGCATCCAGGATTTGGAATGGGGAAGTTAAGGACTTTGTGTTAACGAGATATTTAACATGTCCAGTCAATTTAACAAGCACGATGGATGTTCTATCCTGCTGGCATTGATCCCGGGACCTTCCAGTCACAAGTTCAATGTCTCACCGAACAGGCCACCACTGCCCTAAGAAACAAACGATAGCATACAAACAAATAAAACAAATAGCAGCTAGCACTCTTTTAAATATCGCTTGTACATTAAAAATAACGAAATTTTTCCAGACCAGTTAATTTTTCTGCAATTTCTTCATTTGTTTTAACTCATTAATTTTGCATTTCCAAAAACAACGCTTCGTATAAAAGAGGAATCAAAAAAATTTAAATTCTGTTGGTTTTTCAAATTTAGTAACAAGCGTATATGATTTTTAGAAAATCATCAAGCATAATTTCTAAAGCATCAAACTTTAGTTTCACAAAAGACGATATTAGCACGAACGTTAATAAAAAAATATTGCAAGTGACAAACGACAAATGAAACGATTAATACACTCATCAAACAATGAAAAAAAGAAATCTAATCTCCAACAAATTAAATGAATCAAGCGATAATGACGCTTTTCTTTTACAGATCGTTCCTATAATGGCATCAGACCACGTTGGCCAGCCTAATTACGTTTCGGTAGTCCTCGCAGATAATCACCAAGGGGAAAATAGGGTGCCAGTGATTAAACAGGGAGAGGGAAAAAATGAAGGAATGAGAAATGATTGGTGGGGAATAAGGCCGTAAAAAAGAGAAGAAAGGGAAATCTGTGGTGAATGAGTGAGAAAACTTGTAATATGCTTTTCTTTTATATATATACGCTTTTATTAGTTTCCCGAGTGGGTTAGTTTGTTTGTATGTATGTAAGTCTGAATAAAAGATAAAATTCACGTTCTTTACAAATGTAATAGCTATTTAATACTATTATTGATACTGAAGACTAAACTGTATTACATGCTGATGTATTATAAGTGTTTCAGTTGTTAGTATGTAACTCTGAATAAAGGTTAAATTCACGTTCTTGCAAATCTAAAAGTTTTTATTTAATACTAAGCCAATATTTTGAAAAGTGCCAATTTGAAGCTGGAGTTTTCTGATTAAAAAAATTTTTTGTAGAAAAAAAATAATATTGGATTCTAAGTCTAAATTGGGTCTAAATGCAAGAAAATAAAAGGGGGAAGTCAAGGAAGTTATTTACCCCTCCTTAGATTACTCACTTTTAAGCCGTTACAGATCTGATGAGTGTTACAGATCTGATGCTAATATGAGCTACATATCTGAGTTATGCTTTCAGTCTTCATTAACATCTCTAAAAATGATATCATTTCCTTGCATTTTTAACATAGAATTAAGATAACTACATTAATATATATATATTAGGCTAAAAAATCAAATTTTATTATAAAAAAAGAATTTCTTGGAAATAAAATTGAGCGATGAGGTTTTTACATAAAATAAATTATGAGATTACCAAATCCAAGCTAATAAAACATTTGTTTTGTTTTGAAACAACACACAACTTCAGTTTTTTCAACACAACTCTGCTGCTTGCTTTTCTTCAATTAGTTGCAGGAAATTTAATTTCCTGATTAGAAATTCAAATTTAGCATACTAGTTATTATCTAGTTATTTAGCGAAGTTATGAGAAATTGAAGCACCAAAAAAGTAAATAAATAAAATAATAATAATTAACTTAATTTCTACAGTGTCAATTTTTCTTATTTTACTAACTTCTATTGTCAGGTCATTCAAACCACAAATGAAGCAATTGTACTAAAACTCATAGCTTTTCATTTTTTAAGAACAAAAATATTCAATATATGGCTAAAACCTATGATTTTTGCTTTTTAATAATTCTGAAACGTGAGAGTTAGTTCGGTAACATATTCGCTATTTTTCAATGTTACCGATCTGACTGTTACCGATCTGACAAACCGACAAAGTTTTTTTTTTTTCATTTCCGAGTCGATCGCGCTAAACCAAAATCAAACACGTGGTTTTTTCACTTGCAATATAGGACTATACTTATATATAAAATAACTTTTAAAGTTTTTAGCTCGTGTTACCGATCTGATGACTTAAATGACACATTTTATAAATCACTTTAAAAAATCTTACCTGCAATTTTAGATGCGGAAATGCAAATTTTTAATTACGATGCGATAAAACATCACACCAGGTACTCAGTATCACGTGGTATCGGTGCAGGAAATGATTTTGGGAGCCTAAATATAGATCGGAAGTTATTGTTACCGCTCTGACGTGGAACTGAGGGACACGCCTATTTCGCATTCCCTATAAAATCAGAAATCGATTAAAACAAAAATGAAGTAAAATATTAGCAAAGGGTTAAAAATAGAATCGTTTTTTGTGCAAGTGCGTTTTTCTAGGAAGTTAGAAAGTGCGCTTAAGCTGTTTGCATGCTAAGCTTTGCTACTGGGGACACGTTACCGATCTGATTTTTGATGTATAAAACAAATATTTTCTGAAGAAAAAAAATTTTTTTTCTGATATTATTAGATGAAATGAAAGCAAAACCTTGTCTTCTTTCTGGGGAAAATTATTTTTTTAGCAAGTTATTGAAATACCAGTGAAAATTCACTTGGTATTCAAATTGGCACTTTTCTAAATATTAGCTCTACTATTATTAGCACTAAAAGCTAAACTATATTACATTTTGATGTATTTTAAGTGCATGTTAGTTTGAATAACTCTAAAGGCGTATTTTTTAGTTTTCTTGAACTATAATTATTTTTTCGCTTTATTAGTATCACATGTGGGTTTGTTTGTTTGTTTGTTTGTAACTCTGAATAAAAGATAAAATGCACGTTCTTCACAAATATAAAAGTAATATATTTAATACTATTATTAATACTTAAGGCTAAGCTATATTAGATGTTGATGTATTATAAGTGCATGTAAACTTATCGGATATTCAATAGTTTTGAAAATCAGAAAAAAATCAGAGTATCATGTGAAATGTTTTGATTAACTCTAAAAGAGTATTTTGTTTTTTCAGCTATATTTTAAAATTATTACAATAGTAGGTTGGATCATTATTAATTCTAGCTGTAAGGTTGCTCAGTAGAATGTTGCTTTATCCTCAAAGAGTGTCCGTTTGTAAACGTTTGTAAATAAAGATGAGTCTGTGGTGTTGTGTTTATTTGCTAAAAATATGCACTGCAGTTAATAAATAAATGTCCTACCGGCACCTACCGGCAACCAGAGGTGGAAGAGTTTAGAAATCTTTCTAGCCAAGGGTATTTTAAACGAGCTAGAATTTTATGATGGGATAATCTATGTAAAAGCCGCCATCTTGTCCCGCGCGTGATGCTCATGTATTTTATTAAAGAGTAAGGATTTTAAATGGTAAAGAACGAAAATTTGTTGGTTAAGAAATCACAAACCGATGTAGGATCTCTTTGAAAAAAAAACTGTACATCGCCCTTTAAAATTACTACTTTTTAATGAAATACATGACATTCAAGTACGGGACAAGATGGCGGCGTTTTCTTGGAATGGTTCTGATGCGTAAGTGAAAAAAAAAGTGGCAGAAAGACACAATAGGAGTGAAACTTTTGTATTACAGGGAAACATTTAAAAATTTTATCAATCAATTTTGAATAGCATAAATTTTGTTTATCATTCATTTGTTTACATAAAGTTATATATAGTGCTCCTCTGATAATTTGACCTCTCACATTAACAATGTTTGTCCCTTTTTCGGGTTATAGGCAAAGGTAATTGATTCGAATTTGAGGAACAACACTTTGTAAAACGATTATTAAAATAGCCCAACTTAATTCAAGTATAATTACCCTTCCCTGTTACCCAAAAAAGAAGCAAAGAATGTCCATGACTTAGTTTAACTTATCAGAAGAGCACTATACATATGTATCAAATTACATACATATTAAGTTAGGCCCTCTCAACTTTGCTACGCCTTTGTAGCACTGGTGCTTGGTTTTTATACATAGAACCAGAATTCCCACATGTTATTAATGTAAAGCGAAAAATGCACATCTTTGGAGCGCCCCCCCCCCCCTATTTTCTAAGTGAATGAAGTATTGCTGTCTAATGTTAGGCACTTCAGAAGGATATTCCCGATGCCAAATGCAGAAAGAATAAACAATAGTTAAATTTTTGATGATTATTTTAGTATTAATCTTGCATTTGAATTTGCTCATTTCTTTCAAACTTCGGTCAAATGTGGCAAAAAATCTGTGGGTGATGGAGAAAAACTATTTACTCATTTAAATATAGCACATCATTTTACATTAAGATCAAGTTTTTTTTTTTTTTTTTTTTTGTAGACCAGTGTAATAGATCTTGGACAAGTTTTATAAATAAACAGTTTGTTGTCTGTAGATAAAAAAGTATACTGATCATGAGAGGGGGCTGTGGTGTCTTTTGAGGTGATAAAAAATGATATTTCAATGTGAAAGCAGACCATTCCCACTTCTAAGTCAGCAGCGATATCTACGCAGTCAATCTTTACCCAGTATATGTGATTCGTATAGCAGATCAGAAACAGTAAAAAGTATTAAACAAAAACCTGTTTTTTTTTACCCTTCTTTTTTCGAATCTATAAACATAAATTGAATCAACTTCATGGATGAAAGAAAACATTTTAGAATCATTTCTTAGTTCACAAAAGCCGAATTTCTTTGTGCGGTTCAGTTTAGAGTTTTGTAAGTAGACCTAGATCAAGGGTTTGAATCGTCGCACAATGGTTTGAGGGCGGAAAAAATAGGTATTTCAAAGTTTGAACATCGAAAATTTTTAATGCCATAATTACTTAGGCTTTGAGTTGTAGTAACATACTCTAAAAGATTTATTTGGAAAAAAAATGCATATTACCGAAAATAAGCCAAGAATGTTGAACAATTACGTTTTTAATTAATTTTGGACGTGACGCTATACTGCAGTTTAAATTCATTTGTTCAGTAATCCGAACTTAAATTTAAAAAAAAAATATTTCCCATTGTTCTTTCACGCCTATAGAATGCATATTACACCAAAAATAAAAATTAAAATTAATAAAAATTTAAAATTATCGGAAGTGAAAAAAAAGGAATTGCAAAAAAATTTTATGAAATATATTGAGGCATTTATTTTTATCGGCGACTTCCGGTGAGCTTAAAGTTATATAGAAAAATAGTTTGAATCTTCCTGTAACTAAAAAAATATTTTAGCTGCGACCACCTGCGACTGTGGGCGTGGCAGATGTTTTCATTTGAATCTCACTATTTAGAAACACCAATATAGTAAACTAAAAAAAAACTAAAAAATAACATATGGTATAACGGGGATAAATTTATTTTTAACAAAGAAATTGGCCATCAATTTTGACGTATTTGAAAAAAAAATCTGCACCTTAAAGCCAGACTAACATAAGTCACACTTTCACTACTTCTCAAGGAGAGCGATCTACGCTCACGGGATTTTTTCCCACTTTTCCCTCGTTCCGAACCACTGAGCGTCGGATTTGGCATTGTCGACTTTCAATCCCATTCATGGGGTTTGGTCTCATTAGTCTGCATGGTTTTATTGGGCGCACATACCTGAGTAGCAATGTATGTCCTAATATACTCTCTCAGAAATTAATTTACTGCACAAAGTAAGAAGTTATTGGATATGAAGAATTTACTGAAAATAATTTTCTCTCGACTCTTTCGGAAAATAATGTACTGTATTTCGAAAAAAAATGGCTCGTCCTCCAGAAAGATTGCCGAGACAGGTCGGTCCTAGATCAAGCTAGGACTTATTTTAGTTAAAATCTACTCAAATTTTAAACTTGGCATGCGTAAATAGTCAATAAACTTAATTACTAAAACTTTCATGTACTTTCAAATGCATTTCATAAATTGAAACGAATTTGGAAGTCTATACTCAAAACTCAAACACATAATAATAGAGTATGATGTAAAATATATTTTTATTTTAAATCACGGAGTTTAAGACATTTTTCAATGTATTGTAAAAACTTTCTATAGATTTGCGAGAAACTGTCCAATGCTCTTTATTTAATTTCATTTATGTTAACCTTTTTATTACCAAATTTAATAATCGATAATAAAGAAAAGAAAGTCATAAAATAGTCGAAAGTTGACAAAATGATTCTTGATTAGCCTTCTTTTTAGAAGAAATTTTTGTGGCACAGAATGTTGTTATCCAATACCAAAAAATAAATGGCTATTAAACTGCCAAAAATATTTATCAAATCCACTTAAAGTGTAATTTAATATTTTTGGAGCAAAAAGGCAGGATTGAAAAATATGTTAAAAGGCAGATAGCGTTTGTTAATTTAAAAATCGTAATTCATACTCTGAAGGAGCATGACTGTAACATTGGTTGTACTTCCTTCGAAACTGCAAAGGAAAACAAAGAGAAGAAGGAGACAATTCAGCAAAAATTCTTTTGAAATTTAATATCAGTTCTTTTCATCTTACTTAATATAGGATATGTACCATTCACGGAACGAACTTATCCTAAAGTTGCCAGATTCTTGCGCTTTTTCATTTCCTTCCACAACGAAAGTTTTATATTTCTCGTTAAAATATCCTTTTTTCTTTCTATCTTACTTATTAAAAAGTATGTGTAATGTTTTTATTAATCATTCTCCGGTTTCTCAAAGACCATCGCTGAAGTATTAATGGGTTCTTTCATTAATGAGAATGATCTTAAGAGATCATTATTTCGTTCCGCGTAATAACGCTTAATTTCCAAGTAAAAGACTCGTTAACATTTTCAGTCATTATTTTACTTTTGAAAAGAAATGGTATATGAGGTTGTTTATATCCTATTTCCCACCCCAGATTAGCAGAACAGTTTTCTTTCTTAGTAAAGCTAATGGAAGATTTTTGTGATAATATTCATTTGATCCGACTGTGATAATTTGGTGATTGGGCTACTATTGCCACGGGTAAATCTTAAAAGCATATTTCGTAACATTTCTTCGAAGGAATATTAATGAACTTTATCGAGTCGTTTTTCCAATGTTAATCTTTTTCACAGTGCTCAATTTCAAGGAGTCTAGCTGTTTTCAAGTATGAATATGTTTTGCAATAAATATTTGAACTAATCAAATGAAAAACTAAAAAATAGGTCAATGTATAAAATCAAAACAAAAAGAAGTGCTTACGCTTTAAATAACTATCCATAAAGTCCCGCTCGAATTTCTAAAAGTTTTGAACGAAACTTAGATTTCATTTAGGGTACATTTTAGGATTCCTCTCTTATTAATAATGACCTGGAAAATAGAACAGTGCATACTACTTAATGAAGAATGAACTTCTTTCTCACTCAAAATTCGTGAGCATGTTTTTAGCTCAATCAAGTCAAACATTATTGTCAAACGCCTGTTTTATTTCAAACCCAACTAAGTTCACGAAAAATTTCCGCCTTTCTTGTATAATTTATAATAATTTGATCTGGTTTTAATTCAAATCCTATTTCTTTAAAAAATGAAATATCTTTGGCAGTGGCGTACTCAAAATTATTTTTAAGGGCTGCGTATTGTCATTGCAACAAAAGGAGCTCATTTTCAGTTTCGAACTACCACTTGGAAAAAAAAACTAAAGCGTGGGTTATATCAGTCTTATTTGTTTTATTTGCCACTATTAATAAATAAAATTTTAATCAACTTTTAAAAAACACAAAAATAAATATCATGTAAGAGAAATGAGAAAAATACCCGTGAAAACTAAAACATCTACTTACCAGAAACAGCGAAATCCACCTTTAAAAAATGATCGAAATCAATAATTAAATAGGAAAAAAAAAAGATTTCAATTAGAGTCCAGGTTATATACAACCACATAAATGCATACGCAATTGCATATTTGTATTTAGTTTGTGGACGTTAGTTGCATATAAATTATTAAAAATGGCTATCTCTATTTCCTTTAATGTACCTTACATCAATATTCAGGGGTTTTTTGATCTTTTGATCTGAAGAATTTTTTTTTACAAATATTTTGTATTTTATAAGGAGAAAAAAATCGGGACACTGATGGAGCCATTTCGTGGAAATGAATATTACCCCTTCCAGTTGTCAATAGGAACAAAAACTGAACTATAGTCAGACTGAGATAGAAAACTCAAGTACAACTACAACGTAATAGATTTATGCCGTATACATTTTTTCCACATAAAAAGACTCACAAGTTATTTCACTTAAAAAGTTATATTTTTTATATACTCTAACTTACCTTGCATTTCTAAAACTCTCAGTTAATCATTATAATAAAACTATTCATACAATTGCATACTATATGCATGAATTTAATGATGGAAATTGTCTCTCGTACAATAACTCACTATTGCTTTATTTATAGTATAGTTTTGCACATACATATTATTAAATTTATCTGTTATCAACAAGTTACTATTGAATTATTACCACAGTTGCTAACACACTAATATTCTGTGCATTTCATCGAATGCTTAAGCATATGCATAATCAAATGTAGATTCTTGGGACAGTACATTGAAATGAAACATTTTGAAGAATTATGTGTTGAATGATAGCACACCTGCTGGTATTATACAGAAAGATCTGAATTGGATTCCAGATGGAATAAATAAGCGCTTGTACGTCAGCTTAACCTTTGTATTGCAATGTTATAGTTAATTTAAATTATTTCAAATTCTTGACAATGATGTAATTACATAGGAAAGTAACAGTTGTTGCTTTAGCTAACTGACATATAACAAGTTTAGCTCTCAATAAAACGCGATTTCATATCCATTAAAATTTTCATTCTTCTTAAATATCCTATAATAAATTAGCAAAAGTTGGATTTTTTTTTCTTTCATTCACAACAATAAAAGAGCCTAAATAATGCTTTCAACTTTAACGGAAAACAGAGTGAAGAGTCAGAAATCCGTTATTTTTTTTTTTTAAGTTTGAAATCCATAAGTCATTGTTTTAGGAGTAACCACCGTCATGGGGAAGCAAGAACAAAAAAAAAGTGTCATTTTGAAAAAAATTGTTTTTTTTTTTTTTATTTTCAATACTTAAAATTTTTATTTCTTTTTTCTTTTTCTTTAAATGTCCAAAATAACTCACATTTGACGTTTACGTGTAAAAATTATTTTTAATTCGTACTTGTTTTTGTACTTCTTTGATGATGTATTTTATGCCTAATATGAGCGATTTGCTGTAATTGTGCAACAATCTTTTAGCATCTGCTCTTAGTTTACCATATATCTTATTATTTCTTCAATAAAACACAATACATAGCATATTCAGCAAAAAATACATATATATTTTTAGACTAGAATAATATTTAAATAATGCTTAATGATACCGCAGATTTTGAGCTAGAAAACTTTGAGCAAATAATCATGATGTAGCTCACAAACAGGAACACATGTGAGTGGAAAGTAAATTTTTCGAGCAAAAAACAAGTTAGAAAATAAGTGCTCGAAATGAAATCTTTCTAAATAATTAAAAAATAATTTCTTGCTAGAAATAGTTAATAAAAGCTATTTCGTGTAAAACCGGTTTCTAAATAGTTTCACTTAAAACTATAAACTGCGTAATTAATTTAGCATCTGTTACTAATGCACAACAGCGAAACTAAAAAATTGTTTTATAGTTTTCCTTGAGAAGTATAAATTAATTTCCTGAATTGAGTATTTTCATACCTGTTTCATTTTTCAAAGTGTTGTCAGTTTCTTCAATAATGTATGAAATAGAAAAATTGAACACATTTTGAAGTTAATGCTGTTAAAAATAAATTAAACGATATGTTATGTCTCTCTGTAAAAACATTTAAGTTTACATAGCTTGGTTAAAGGTGATTAATTTATTATTTTAATCACGTGAACTAATTGAAACAGATTGATAAATGCTTTCTGAAAAGGAGTTTTTTTATTTATTTTTCCTTTTTATTTTTTATTTTTTTTTTTTTGCAATTATTAATAACAAAACGTTCAGCAATATTAACCTTTTTATGAATTTGTTTTATAAAGTAAAGTGTACTTTCACGTCAAGTAAAACTTTAGTAATTAATTAAATGGCATTCAAATTACTGTTATTGCTAATACATAAATCGAAATTAAAGTTTAGTTTCAGCTATATTTCAAGCAAATAACACTGAAGAACAATGATTTAGCAGTTCTAGATTTGTGACTTGTTCTTGACTAACTTATGAAATGTAAGTCCAAATATGATATAACTTAAATCTATAGCGTCAAGATTTTTAGTTACATATTGATCAGAGAGATAAAATCGCAAAATAAAAGATTTTTGAAAAAATGGGGACGAAAAGGATTTTAAGATAAGCACCAATCATCAACTTTTGCGTTGACAGAATAAAAAGTAATTGTTTTGTATTACTGATGAACAAGGAATAATTCGGTTGTTTCTCTTTTTTCAAAAATATTTTCTGTTGAAAGGGGTTAATTGCTTTTTGCCTTAATTTGGACTCATTTTCTTTCTCAAATAAGTAATTTTAAAATACCCTCAGTCCAGTGGCGTACGCAGACAAATCATTTCAGGGGAGGCTGAGCCGAGACTTAGAGGAAGAGGGCAGGCACCTCATAAAATGTAACTAAGAAAGTAAATGTTTCGAATTTCTGATACCAATGCTAATGACAAAATTGAAATGACAAAAGTGCATCATTAATTTTTTTAGCAGTATAATTGTTGTTGAAGCCGAGAAGTAAAGATAAATTAAGTAATAATTTAAAAGATAAATTAAAATTTGAAAAGCTCTCTTAAAAACGTGTTTCCTAACAAGTGCATGCAATATTTTGGTAAATTTGTGCTTTAATAATATTAATTTTGCGATTTATTTTACTATTGTTTCTAATGTTGTGTTTCAATTACATGTGTTGAAATGTATTGAACAGCAGAATCAGATGCATGAACAAGCATTAATCGGTATTTCTGAAACAAATTTGCAATAAAAATAGGTAAAATTGAATTATAAGATAGACATAAACGTAACAAACAGTAAAATGGCACATATCGAAATAGAAAGAAAGCAAGAAAGAATTTACTCTTTTTTTCTTTCTTTGAACTTTTCACATAGTTAAATTTTCTCTCTACAGAAAATTTCGCCATGTTGCGATTTCAGA
This sequence comes from Uloborus plumipes, assembly GCA_038373865.1. Lineage (NCBI taxonomy): Eukaryota > Metazoa > Arthropoda > Arachnida > Araneae > Uloboridae > Uloborus > Uloborus plumipes. Next base: position 46,734 of record JAXGGA010003451.1, read on the forward strand.
AAAAAGAAAAAAAAGGTAATAGCTAAAATGCTTTAAATTCTTTTTTGAATATTTCGGAGGGGACTGCAGCCCTATCGGCCCACCCCTTGAATACGCCACAGCCTCCGTCGCTGCTTCATTCTCGCTGCTGACGTCCTGAGTGGACAAGTCTTAGCAAATGCAATTTATAGACGAGCCGGCATTTTGGATCGGATTTTTCATTGTTGCTGAGCAATGGTTATCAGAGATCCAAAATACAATATACATCGCCTTGGTTCTACACGTTAAAATTTCCACACGGGAAAAAAAGATGTGTGAAGTTCACTTTTCCATAGCTGGTTTTTAAGAAAACTCTACATAAATCTCAAAATCAATAAATTTCATCTATACCTTCTAATCCATATTGCCCACCCCCCTGCAAAATTTCTCAAAAATTTCCATATTCTAATTTTCTTCTAAATTTTTGGCAGAATTCATGGTCCAAATTTTATTTTAAATGTCAAATGCTGGATAGTTAAAATTTGAGATGACACTTTCTTTTTTTTCGAAAAAAGCTATATGATTTCCTTGAGTGTTTTCTGTTGTACAGATTTCATTTTCGTCCACTGAAAACATTTCAAGTTAAAGAATGCGCTCAGAGCTCATAATACAATTCTTAGTTAGCACAACTCGATGATTTGAAATACTGTTGTTCTGCTCTTCAACGTGCAATTTGTAATGAGCGCTGAGAATGAAACTGGTGTAAGTCACCGTTACATATCAAGTAACTCTAGTTTTGTGTAACACCGTGTCAAGCAAAAACTGTTATACATCTTGAAATGATCTCATTGTCTTTTTAATTATATAAAGTTCGAGTTTTTTTACTGTAAATTTAACTTGGCTTAAAACATACATTCAGCCTATGAGTGATTTATAACACCACTGTCGTTCTGATCGTTAAATAGAATTTGTGAAAGAAAGTGTCAAGTTATACTCTGTTTTGGTATTTATTCTATAACGATTTTCGCAAAATAATGAAGTTTAGTTTTAAGTAGTTTCTTAAAGGTTTTAAGCATTAAAATATTTACAATTTTAACTGAAAAAGCTCATTTAAACTTTTAGATCTTCTCTGTTATTAATGAAATGACAAAAATTATGCAATCGATGTTTTCAACATCGATGTTTCAAAACATCGATCTTCTTTTTATAGAAATTACTTGCACATTTAAATGTACAGAAAAAAAGTAACTCTCGAATACATTGCGCCTCTTTATATCACTCAAATTAAATTTATCCTTTTGTCTCCTGAAAAACATCAACCCTATGATATCGATAGCAATTACAGTAAACTTTTTTAGTAGTAATATGACTGTGATACTGTAAATATTGACTGCTATTTCATGAAACGTGAAAAAAAACCTTATGGAAACAAATCTAAATCATAACAATAAGCAAATCTCTAATTGCCAATCTGTAATATTTATTTTTTCCTGAAAAACATCAACCTATGAAATCGATAGCAATTACAGACAACTGTTTAGTAGATAGATTTGCAACTGTATTAAATGATAATTTTATTTATCGCATATTTTCATGAAACTTTTCGTGAAATGTAAAACAGTTATGGAAAAAACATCTAAAGCAAAACAAAAACACGATCTATAAAAATCGTTCACCTGAAATCATTGTAGTAACTTTGTTAAAACTATTCAAAACGATGATCTTGCTACTTGTTAAAGTTGGAAATTTCTCTTAAACGAGCGTCATTTCAACATTAGGGGAAAGAGTTTTTCGAACTTTTGTAGTCTTCGTTACAGTACTTAGTCTGCATTTTAGATCTACTAGGAAAAGATCAGCTATAGATGAGAATTCAAAATGCTTCCTTTTGCACCTTGACCGAATTCATTGCACCGCATCCAAAATATAAAAAATATATTCTTATGTTTTTACTTAAACTATGATGTCGTTAAAATTATTATAAGTAACTTCATCGTTACTGAGTGGCGTAACTAGTCTCTTATACTCAAAGGTAAATAATATAAGTAATAATTTGAAAAATATATCTTACGTGCTAACTGTTCTTTCTACCAGAAAAACTATCATTTTCAAATTTTGCACCATTGGAAAGTTCATAAAAAATACTTAAGGCTAAGTTTTTTCACAAACCGTCAAACTCTAATCGCCTGAACTAACAAGAAAAAGAGTTAATTCTTAGTTAGCAAAACTCATAATTTACGATTTTTTTTTCCAATCGCGCAATGTGTAATGAGCTTGAAAAATTGACCTTTAATCAAATTCTTGATATATCAAGAACTCTTAGTAGTTGAAAATCGTGCTCTATAACAAAAACTGTAAAATTTCTAAACATTTAATATAATCCTTTCTTCATGGAACCTACTCAGGATTTGATGATTACTATTATATAAGTTTCCAAAGTGGGGTCCATAAAGAAAGGAGAGGGTTGCTACGAAACATGCTAGGAATCTACTCTGCTATGTAAAAAATTAAGGATGAAACGGTTTGTTCTATATAACACTGCACAAAAGCTTTCCAAATTCATGCCAATATAATACCATAAGATCCCCAAGACGTAAGAGCACTGGCAATGTAAGCAATGCTCGTAAAAAAAAATAATAATAATGATAATAAACTTTATTGGAAAAATAGTATTAAGCACAATGCGACGGAAGGTAAAAAGATTCATGTGGGAATTAGTAGATTTGAACCCCCTTGCTGTTGGGCATGTTTTACATTGGCAGCTGATGCTGAATATAATGGTATGAATGAGCGTGTTGTGAGCTGCGTATTCCTCTTGCGGTGCCAGCTGCAGCTCCAGAATCGTTACTGGAAGTAAATTAACAGCTGCAAAGCTTCTCCCTAGAAAGTTCTAACCATGCTCGATGGGGATTTAGATCCCAAGACCATACCAAAAGCTTTATGCTCTCCAACAGATACCCGTAAAATATAGCCGGGCTTTGTGGTCCATGGACAGGTATTGCAGACACATAGCCCATCTAAAAAGGCGCACATAACAATAAAGAGCCTCCTTTAGACAGTCTCTGTGACTTTAGCCCCTTCGAAGATGTGAAGGTCTATAAAACTACTAATGATGATGACTCAAAATCTCATCTGGCGCAAAGGCAAGAGTCAAACCCGCCATCTCAACTGCAGCAAGCTGATCGAACAGACCGCTCGACGGTGTCCATAAGCTGTGTAAGTGGGCTTAACATTAATGAACTTCATGACAAAATGGTTTACTTTAAAGTTAGATTAATTTAAAATCTTAGAAGTAGTTAGAGTCTAGCAATATTCTGTACCTCAGAACCAGACTAACGAAAGTCCATTTTCGTCATTTTTCGGTAGAGGGGAAAAACGATTGTCGAATACATCGTTTTTCCCCTCTACTGAAAAATGACGAAAATGGACTTACGTTAGTCTGGTTCTGAGGTACAGTATTGTGCAAGCAACAATAAATTGGGATTTTCGTATTTTGAGATTACATCAAATAAGATTCCTTTCACTCAATTTGTATCCCCATGTTACTGGAGTGCAAAATCCCTCAAATCAGATAGAAGGGAGTATCACGGATGCCTTTAAAGAATACGGATATTTCCCCTTCTTACGAGTGGGTCATAAACGTCCGTTATCGTGCCGGTATTTAATCAGAATAAAGACCTACTTAAAGGAATTAGAAAGGAAAGTTCTGACGTAAAGTGAGTCGTCGCGCAAATGATTGCATGCCATCTCCGATCCAGAAGTGCGGCTAGTTCCTGGGCTTTCGGGTCTCGTGATTGGAGGAGAGGGAGTCACGTGATTACAGGCGCTTATTCGCCATTACACGGATTTGTTCCGGACGTCATTAGATCTTTCCACACAATGGAACGTGCACGCCGGGGCTGTAAAGACAGTGGAAGAAATGGCCCGGCATTTATTCTGGTTTTGCTGTGTTGCGGATAATGTCACGTTTTCTACAATGGAGGTCATTTTATCGAATGTTAACCAATTAAGAAGCAGGGAACTGTTCTTGGTTATTGTGGGGGCAATCTTTATTTTTAAATGCTGTTTTCTGTGGAAGAGAAGAAAAGTAAAATGAAAGTGCTAAGCGTATTTCACAATAACTGCAGTTGTAACTTGGTCTAGACACTGTAAAAGTTGTTAATTAAAATATGGAAAAGGGTAAAAGTGTCTCAAAAAAGTTTTCGAAATCCGTTGAGTTTTTAAAGAAATTTATTTACAAAGTTTCAGTAAAGGAACACAACATTTATTTTATTAAACCTTTCGCATCGCCAAGGCTGTCAGGACAATTAAATAGAATGCTGTAAGAAGTGTATTTCATTACAGTGAACGCAATAAGTGCGAGGTGTTAAAATGAATTTAGGGTTTAAAAAAGCAATAGAAAAGTTTGAAGATAAATTTGACCACACTAAATAATGTGTTTTTGATTCAATAAGAATTTGATTAACATTTAGACAATAAAAACAGTGTAATAAAGTGTATTTTACAGCAAATTTACTTTATCATGACAAGTGCCTGAAAACGGAATAGGCCTGAGACCGAACCTCCTCTTCCTAAGGAGCCCCATTAAAGAATCATGTCTTATTATTATTAGAAAAATTTTCATGAGTCATGAAGGTTAATGAAGTTTAAAAAGCTCTGAAAAAAAGAATTGTTCTGTAAATGCCTATTTTTTTCTTAAGAATAGTTGTATTCAGAAGTGAATAGTGTATATAATGCTGGTTGAGGGAATTATGCGTTTCGCCATTTTCTTGTGAGCTATAAAATAACTAAGTCATTAAAATGTGTATAAAAATGCTGTGACAATGCAAGGCAAGGCTCCATGGCGACTGCACACGTAGGGTGTATTACGATTTTTTTTTTTTTTTTTGAAATTCAAAATTTCAAATGGATAAAAAGTTGTCACTATGTTCACATAGTTACCAAAAAATTTTTTTTGAAATAGAAAAATATTTAGATAAGCCGGGATGACCTTGAAGTTTCAAGTTTTTTTAGTAAAAACGATGATTTTTTTTTTTTTAATGTATAAATTATGTGTAAAGCAAAAATAACTTTTTAAGTGCAAAAATGGACTACTTAAGAAGTAATCTATTAATAAAAAATATATCGGAGCTAAAGTTGAACTTTTAGGTTTCCAGAAATTGGATATGAAAAACCTCACATTTTCGCTAGTAAGTCATATTTTTAGAATATTTACTTATCCTGCAAAATATTTTTTATTATTGTATTAATAGTACTAGTACAAGCATTGAAGTGCAGCAATTTAAAACAGCGAGATTCGTCCATTTTTCCACTCAAATAATTATTTTGCTTTGCACATAATTTATACATTTTTTACAAAAATCATCGTTTTTACTAAAAAACTTGAAATTTCAAGGTAATCCTGGTTGACCTAAATATTTTTCAATTTCAAAATAAATCCTTTTGGTAACTATGTAAGCATAGTGACAACTTTTTATCAATTCAAAATTTTGAATTTCCGAAAAAAATTTCAGTGATACACCCAATGGGTAAATATTCTAAAAATATGACTGACTAGCAAAAATGTGAGGTTTTCACACCCTACTGCACACTGCACAGGATCCCGGGGCGTTATGTACAAGGACTCCTCTGCAAGGGCAAACAGCGACAGTGCAAAAACAAAACTGAACATTGTTTTCCGTTGATTTAAAAGTGATAAAATAGAAAAAGGGGCGTAATACTGAAAAGAGTAATTTAACGTTTGTGAAGATTATTAATGGACAGTTTTGTGACTCAGTACATTAAGCCAAATTATGCACTTAAGTTTCCTTATTTCTTTCTTTTTATTTCCTTTAAGTAGATGACACTTGATTTTATGAACCTCTAATTCCGTAGCTCAGAACCAGAACGACGTAAGCCCAAAAATGGCAATTTTCACTTTTTTTTCTACACTGTATGTAAAATCTTATTCCGCATCGACCCACAAAAACGTTATCCCTGAAAATAAATTCCTTCAAAATTGCCCCGAGTCCTTTGCATACTTTCCGACAATCGTTTTCGCCCTCTCCTGAAAAGTTACGAAAATGGACTTACGTTAGTCTGGTTCTGAGGTACAGAATTTACGAACACAAACAATGTTTCGAACAACTTACCAGTCTGGAAAAGCTCGGGTAAAAACGATGCATTTTCACCCTGTTTTTATGAACTAAAAACGGGTAAATAGCTTTTTTACGAACGAAATTTAAAGGCAGGTATCTCTCTTCAGAATTTAAGCCACGAGTTTGGAAAGTCTGCAAAATACGACCTTACTTGACTTTACTTGTGCAAAGTAACATTACAGAAGGCATCTCTGATCAATTTTAAGCAAATCATTTTAAAATAAAATAGTTTAATTTTATGAAAAATAAGTGCGCAAAAAAAAACTTACTTTCTGTGGCTACCCATGCTGGATCGTTGCTTGATTGATTTGTCTGAAAATAGCTGTCAATAATTAAACTCTCATGTCCAAATAATGGCTCTAACTGGTTTTCTCAAAAACTATTTAACTTGTGAAAAATAGCTTTTGTAAAATGATATACCATTACGGATTTTTGTATACAGTAACTAACAAGCGTCCCGTTTTTATGCCACTGGGCATAAATGGGTTAAAATACCGTAGAATTTAGCCACTGTAATATTTTCTCTTGTAGGAGAGCTGTTGCCATAGGCAGCTCGTACAGAGGGGCAAGGGGGGCGACTCCCCCCCCCCCCCACACTTCCAAAAGTGAAAGAGCCTTGCCCTCTCACTTTTCACGGTTAAAAAGTAATGATCGAGTGAAAAATAATTTTTTTATTCAGTGGATTGATTTATTTCACTAAAATAAAAGCTGAAAATTCAAAAACAAGAAGAAATTTCAACTTTTTTTCATGTTATTTCAGAAAAATGGAATTTTTAATCGAAGGGGGAATGTTTATATTTCGCATGTTTTAGAGGTCATTTAATCGGCACTGATAAAATACAATAACACAGCCAAATTTTACAAAAACAAAAAACGTGTGATGAAAAAAGCCTTTTACTCCCCCCCCCCCCCCCCCCACACACACATTTCTTCTGACCCCAACTTTCTTAATTGCAAGGATGTAATTTTCTACATTTTATAACAAAAATTTTTTGCAGCTTTTTACTCTTGATTTTAAAATTCTGCTTTGAAAATACAGTGAGACGTGTTACAGGAATACAGTGGTATAATGTCCTGTTGTACCTCCAACATACCCTACTATAAAGAAAACATTTTTTAATAATCCGAAGTAAATATATTTTAGGACCGTTGTAGACCGATCGGTCAGGCGTCGGACTCGTAACCGGGGGGGTCCCGGGCTCAATAGTAGCCGATTAAAGGGTTCTATGGATAATTCGCCACCCTGGTCAAATCGCCATCCAACTGAAAACAAAGAAAAAGGCGTGACTTCGCTGCAGGAGAGGTGAAACCACTGAACTGTATCTTAATCGTAGGTATTTTCTTGACAGCAGGGAAAATTTTAGGGATTAGCACGGAGTCGAAAAATTGTCGTCTCGTCTCTTTCCAAATGTTTAAATTTCCAGAGAGACGCTACATGACGAGAGTATCTTGGTTTGATTTCAATGCTAAAAAAAAGCTGAAACATTTTGTTTCGGAAGAGGGGGAAGGGTTTTTCGCAGGGTTGAATGAAAAAAGCAGTGGCGTAGCGAGAACAAAATTAAGAGTGGGCGAAAAAATTGTGCGAGGCCCCTCCACCCATTTTGAGATTAATTCTAGATTAAGTTATTCTACTATTCTGAGTACAAAACCAAACTTCTCACTTTTGTTGTTAATCATAAAAATTTAAATATTATACATTTTAAAATATATTTAAGATGAAAACGTATAATGTGAAACAACTACTTTTGGGGGAGTTTGAAATGTTTGATTTATATAACTTTTTGGCACAATATTTTGATGATGCTATGGAATAAATTTATAAATTATAAAACTGCAAATAAATACTTTTTCATTCTAAATTTTATTCACATTACACTGTAAAAGATCGATTACGATTTAAATATAATTTGCTATTTCACCTATTAGTGCAACTTTTTTTTCAGTTACTTTGTTTCAGGAAAAAAGACATAAACTTTAAATCAAGAAATTCAACTAATAGTTCAAAAATTTATCTTTACAAAATTACCATCAGCAAATAAAAGGGCCTGAATAAAATGGGAAAAGGGGATCATTTTCAACAGTGTGTAAATGGTGTGTTTAGATGGCTCGGTTTAGAAATTTTGGGATAGTAGGCCCATCACATTTGCAGTGGCCCGTTTACTAGTACAATTTGAAAAAGTAACCGTTGAGTTTCAACCATTGGTTTGATATCGAAGTCGAATTTGTGATAGCAATGCTAATTTAATATGATAAAAATAAATCATTATTATTTTTTTAATCCTTATAATTGCTATAAAAAATGAAAGCGCTTTGATGAAGACAGAAAATTACGAAAATGAAGTTAGAAATTTTTTCTTACTGACTTCCTGAATCACATTTTTGCAATATTTTGAAAAGTTGTAATATCGCCAATTTTGCAATTAATTTTACTATTGTTGCTGATACTGGGTTTCAATCACATTTGTTTAAATATGATTAAAAGAGTTAGCAAATTGAATTATGTAAAATAATCGCAAACGTGACATACTGTAAAATATATGAGTCAAAGTTGTTTCCATTATGAAACTTCACTTATTTTTTTCAAGTAAATGCTCCATAAAATAGACTTTCTAAAAGAAACTATCAACCAGTCTAAAATTTTAAATGATTGAATATTTTCCCTCTTCAAGCTCAGTGCTAGGGGTAGATAATCCCTACCACTTTTCCCTTCCCACTGTGTAGGGAGATCACTGAAGCGTGACGATACCTGACCTGTCAATCACAAGGTGGCGAATTCTCCTTGTGGCAAAACAGGAGAGACACGGATTAAAGACCAGGGTTTCCTCGACTCTTGGTCTGGTTCTAAAGAACAGAGCGCTCTGAGCTAAATCGGCCTTCCACCTAAAATGGAGCTCGTTTAAACGGAAACCGTACTTCTACCGCCTTAAATCGGGTAGATGTGTCTACTTAAGCTCGGGTTCCCGATATGTTTCAGAAACAACAACAGCAAATATATTTTAAAACATCAAAATTTTAAATTAATTTATTAATGGACATTGGTTTTATTCAGGTATTGTATAAATTGTATGAGCCCATTACAGTAAAATGATAAAATTTTGGTTTGGTACTTACTAGTTGGAGACTTGCACGTAGTTCCTCGTTTCTCCGCTAGGTAGAAGCACTCTGCAGTCTCTAACGCTAGTACCAAGCCCAGATTTTATCATTTTACTGTGGGCTCAAGTAACCCCCTTGTGGGTCCAAGTAACCCGACTTTACGGTAAATCTAAAGAGTGATTTTACTAGCTCATTTATCTTTTGATACTATTATGTTATTACTAATGCACATATTCCTTATGCGTTGTTATTAATCTGAATACATTATTCTGAGTTTTTTGTGTTTCCAACAACATGTAATAACATGCCGAAATTGCGAAATCCATGGCTTGTGGTGGTTCAAAAAGAAGATAATAATATATCCTGAAGACTTCCAATGTTATACTAACTTAAAATGAAATTTTTATTGGAGAGAAATTAAAAAAAAGAAATTACGGTGATAACTAAATGTTCTCTAATCATGTCCAACAATTAAAATTTCTTTTGAACTAATTTTAAAGAAATTGTAACAAAAGAAGAGAGTCCCACTGTGCCCCCCCCCCCGCACAAATACACACACATACGAATTTCCAGTACTTTCGTATGTTACTTTTACATTTAGGGAAGCCTGGACACCGCATTTATAAACTTTTTCACTATAAAATATGTTTAAAAAATAAATACAATTCCTCGATTTTTTTTTATTGAAAAAGCTGAAATATTTGCACGTTCTAGTTATATTCTACTTATACCAGTAAGACTTTTTTCGGAGACGAGCAGCAAAGTTTGGAAAATAATTTTAGCCAAAATAGATCATTTTCACAGAAATTCATTTTCCAATTCATAATTGAAGGGCTTGGAGGATAAAAGAGCTATGTTACATTTTAAAAAAATGAACTCTCTGGACGATAGTAAGCAATGGATACAAGTAAGCAAATAAAACTTGGTGCGTCAAACAGTATACACTGAAGTGACAAAAGTCATGGGATAGCAATATGCAAATTTTCAGATGGCAGTAGCATCGCATAGAACAGGTATAAATGCGCAGTGCTTTTACAGAGCTTTCATTTCTGTTCAAGTTATTCATGTGAAGAGGTTTTAACGTGATGATGACCGCACGACGTGAAATTAACAGACTTTGAACGCGGAATGTTAGTTGGAGCTAGACGCATGGGTCATGCCATTTCGGAAATCGTTAGAGAATTCAACATTCCCAGATCCACTGTGTCAAGAGTGTGCCGAGAGTATGAAATTTCAGGCATAACATCCCACCATGGACAGCGCAGTGGTCGACCGCCTGCACTTAAAGATCGAGACCGGCGACGTCTGCAAAGAGTCGTAAATTCTAACAGACAAGCAACACTGCGTCAAATCACCGTAGAAATCAATGTGGGACGTACAATGGACGTGTCTGCTAGAACTGTGCGGAGAAATTTGGATTTCTTGGGCTATTCCAGCAGAAGACCGACTCGAGTGCCTTTACTGACAGAACGACATCGCTTGCAGCGACTCTCGTGGGCACGTGAGCATATTGGTTGGTCCCTAGATGAATGGAAAACCGTGGCCTGGTCCGATGAGTCACGATTTCAGCTGGTAAGAGCCGATGGTAGGGTTCGAGTGTGGCGCAGACCCCACGAAGCCATGGACCCAAACTGTCAGCAAGGCACTGTTCAAGCTGGTGGTGGCTCCGTAATGGTGTGGGCTGTTTTTTCATGGCATGGACTTGGTCCTCTAGTGCGACTGGACCGAACATTGACTGGAAATGCTTATGTGCAGCTACTTGGAGATCACTTGCAGCCATTCATGGACTTCATGTACCCAAACAACGATGGGATTTTTATGGATGACAATGCGCCATGTCACCGGGCCACAACTGTTCGCAATTGGTTTGAAGAAAATTCTGGACAATTCCAACGAATGATTTGGCCACCTAGATCGCCCGACATGAATCCCATTGAGCATTTATGGGACACCATCGAGAGGTCTGTTCGTGCCCAAAATCCTGCCCCATCAACGCTTTCACAATTATGGACGTCTATCGAGACAGCATGGCTCAATATTCCTGCAGAAGACTTCCAACGACTTGTTGAGTCCATGCCACGTCGAGTTGTTGCACTTCGCCGGGCAAAAGGAGGGCCGACACGATATTAAGAGGTATCCCATGACTTTTGTCACTTCAGTGTATGTCATTGGACCAATTTTATACGCACACTAACGACAAAACCGGAAAACAAAAAAGCTGCAACAACTACAACTATAAAACATTGAACTTTAATTACTCGCATTTTCTGTTTTGTCACTCAACCCCTTCATCTCCCAAGCCCTTCAATTACTAAACATAGAACAGTAAATATTAACATTTAAATTTCACTAACCTTAACTTCACTTCTCATGCGTCCTCCGAGAAATATATCATCAAATGTATAATACATTCAAATGATTCTTGCCTTATCTGTAGTAGAGCAGGATCTGCAACAATACAGTACACAACAACATAATAGCGCCCAAAATTTGATGTTAATTAGAGAATACATGTAAGCTTTAAATGCGCCCATTTAACAATAGTACCCCTAAATTTCTACAACTTTCCAGCTAGTCAGAAGACTCCGGGTAATGATGACATCATCCCATAACAGCCTATCGCGTCTTCACAGACGATAAAATGTTTCCGCAACAAATCCTTTCAATTACAGGGAAATGATCACTTTTGTTGAATAGCACACATGACCTGAAATCACTGTAAACATTTACAAATTTAAACTAACATTAGCATGATATAATGGCCGTTAAATGAGGAAGGATGCATTCCCATTTTAAGTCTTGTGTTAGATTATGTTCTATGACAGAGATCTGCTGATTCGGCTGTGGTTATTTACAACGAGGGGGTAAGTAGTTAGCTTGTAATGTTGATTATAGTCGTTTAGTTCGTAATCATTCCTCCAATTAGTTAAAATTATTCTATTGGTTGAAATCGTGTGAACTTTTACAAAGACTTCCATTTGTACTTCTGCATAGAAAGTGTTTGCCAATTTTTAAATATCTAATCTTGTTTCACATTTGCGAACTTTAAGTTACATGGTAAGTAATGTTTGAGTCTGTTTTTACGATGAAATGCTTAAATATTTTATATTGTTACAGTCGTTTAAAGCAGGGGTCTCTAAACTATGGCATTCAGGTCAGAAGTAGCCTTCCAGCAACTAAAATTTCAGACACATAAATCAGTCAAATCATAATTGAAGGGCTTGGGAGATAAGGGTTATGTGACAAGACAGAAAATGCGAGTAATCAAAGTTCAATGTTTTATTGTTGCAGTTGTTGCAGCTTTTTTGTTTTCCGGTTTTGTCGTTAGTGTGCGCATGAAATTGGTCTAATGACATATACTGTTTGACGCACCAAGTTTTATTTGCTTAACTGTATCCATTGCTTACCATTATCCAGAGTGTAAATGTAACATAGCCCCTTCATGTAAAATTTGTCATTTTAAAATGTAACATCCTCCAAGCCCTTCAATTAGTTTAACTATTGTGACATTATGAGAAGTGTATTTATTTTTTGGGGGTTTCTATTTGAACATGTTAAGATAAATGCAATATCAATCGTTTTAAAATACTCAATGAAATCAAGTAGTCCAGCTCCTGTATTCGGTCTTAATCTAACGTTAAAAAATTTCTTTATTATCTTTGATTTGTTTCGTGAGAACTTACGGCTGAAAAATAAAATAACAGAAATAATAATGTAACGAGTCCGTAGCACCTTCAACTTTCTTCAAATGAGCATTCCAATCTTGAGGAAGTAACTATAAATTTATTTACAAGTATTTACACTATTTACAATATGAGCAGGAAACAATTGCTAAACATCCAGCAATTAAGTAGCAAAACAGTACACTGTACTCTCAACAGTAACTCAGCACCACGTATCAAACGTGAACAGTAATTAAGCAATTACAAAAGCAAAACAACCATTCGCCAAGCGAACGAAAACGAGTCACCAGATCAAATCTGAAAACAACTGACTAACTTGTGTTCAAGGCCAGTTATTTATACACGGAAAGAAATGTCCACAATATTCTAGAAAAACCCGGAATATTTTGTTTCATTCATAACTTGAACAATCCATTCACAAATTCTAGTGATAAAAAGAAAAACCACGCGAAAATGTCTTCACGCTTATCAAAGTTAGGGCAAGTGTAAAAACTGCAAAGTGTTTCAGGGCCGGTATACAGATGATAAAAGTGATATCTTCAGATATATTTGCAACATGTCGCCAGATAAAACCAAAACTAATGAAAATAAAGCAAGGCAGGAAAAACCACAACTATTTACAAGATTTGTAACATTGCCCCCTTCCTAAGGACTGCACGTCCCGGGCAGTACAATCCCCAGAAAAGAAGCAAGGGAAAAATTACAGATGCACACATTACGTGATAACCAATCATAAACATGATAAACAATAACAATGAGAACATGAAAAAAACACTAACATTGAAAAAGTCATATTACAAACAATTAAAGGCAAAAGTTATTTACAAAATTTACAAGCAGGTCACCATGGTAGCTTTAGATTTATTTTACGAACTATGGCCATAGTATGGGGCTAGCCGATCATAATGTACAACCCTAGGTTTTGAATGTGATGACTTCTGGATCCTCACTACGACGTCGTTCAGCCGGTGAAGGACTGTGTAGGGTTCATCCCAATGCGACTGCAATTTGGGTGACAGACCTTTACGTCGGATGGGATTCTATAGCCACACCTTGTCACCTTCTTGAAAGTTATGGCCAGTGGATCTTGTGTCGTATCGGGTCTTCATTTTCTCCGTCGCGATGTTGATTCGTTCCCGTGCGAAGTGATGAACGTCTTCCAACCGGGCCTGAAGATCCTGGACGTACTCCTCAGGCGATGAAGGCGCATCTGGAGGGAGACCGAAGACGAGATCACAAGGTAGTCGAAGCTCTCGGCCGAAGAGCATTTGTGATGGGGAATATCCAGTGGTCTCGTGGACAGCACTGCGGTAGGCCAGCAAAAACAGAGGAAGTTTCTTGTCCCAATCCTGTTGATTTTTGGAGACCATAAGCGAGAGATTATTAAGAATTGTCCTGTTAAATCTCTCCACCATGCCGTCAGATTGTGGGTGTAGTGGTGTCGTTCGAGTTTTCTCAATTTTGAGGATTTTACATAGGCCCTTAAATACAGCAGAGATGAAGTTTCTCCCCTGATCGGAGTGGATCTGCAAAGGTGTCCCATATCTCGAGATCCAATGCTGGACTAGAGTCTCTGCTACAGTGGTAGCTTCTTGATCCGGAATGGAATATGCTTCGGGCCATTTGGTGAAATAGTCGATGGAAACGAGGATGTATTTGTTCCTATCAGTAGTTTTCGGTAGAGGACCAAGAATGTCGATCCCGATTCGTTCGAAAGGAGCTCATACGTTGTAAAGATGTAGCTTCCCGCGGCTTCTTCTCTTCGGTCCTTTACGGGCAGCACAGGCGTCACAAGAATGACACCACTTCTCTACGTCATCCTTCGTCTTGCTCCAGAAGAAGCGCTCTCGAACCTTGTGGAGGGTTTTCAAGATACCAAAGTGTCCTCAAGTTGGACTACTATGCAATTCCTTTAGAACGTCTGGAATTCTTGATCTGGGAAGGAGTAACTGCCATTTATGGAGGTTGTTATTTCCATATTTATAATTCAAGAACAGACTTCATTAGAAACCAAACAACTTATTTTATTATAGAACGACTCACTGAAATTACAATTTTTAAATATATCATGCACAAGCGCGTGCTCGATAAAAAGTGCGTGCCAAGTTACAAGGTTACAGTTAGATTTCAGATAGTTACAGTTCGCCACAGTATTCCCCCCCAAGTGCCGGAGGTACTAAACCATCACAAGTAGCGAGGGTTAAATTTCACAACTCTGCCCGAACGAGTAGTTTTGCCAGCATTAGAAAATGGTATAGTTCTTGAGGAGTTTGTTGAAGGTTTTGCTGAACTGTCACTAATTTTCTGTGGAGGCAAGGGACTGCTTGAAGGTTTTACTACAGGTGGTTTTGTGTCTTGCTCAATAGTGAAAGCTGGCTTCAAGCGATCAATTCCAATGACGGATTCTTTGCCGTTTATTAGAATTGTGTAATTGATATTCTTAGTACACGTTAAAGTAGGTAGTTATTTGCACTCACTTGATGTCTTGAGATGAGAGAAAAAACACGGCAACATCATTTTAGAAGAGACTGTAGTAGGAGTGTTCAATTTGGGTCACCAATTATGGAGGTTGTTATTTCCATATTTATAATTCAAGAACAGACTTCATTAGAAACCAAACAACTTATTTTATTATAGAACGACTCACTGAAATTACAATTTTTAAATATATCATGCACAAGCGCGTGCTCGATAAAAAGTGCGTGCCAAGTTACAAGGTTACAGTTAGATTTCAGATAGTTACAGTTCGCCACACATTTGAATGCTTTACCATCGTCAGATTCCCATTTTCGATACAGGATGCCATTTCGCAACTGGAGAGATTTCCATAGAGCCCAGTATCTCTTCGTTGCAGGACTGTAGATAGAAATGTCTTGCCAACTAGGTCGCCGACTGTCTTTTTCCATTAACTCTATGATAGGCTTTAGGTCTGGGTCTTCAAGCTGATCTTTTCTTACTTGGTCGTCATTCCATGGATCAGGATCTGAAGATGATGATGTAGCAGTAACTTGACAGGCAGTAGGGATTGTCGTCCCGTACTGTTTCTCTATTCGGGAGCAATAATGGCAATTCTCGGAACAAGGTCTTCTTGATAATGCGTCAGCATTACCGTGTGACAAACCTGTTCTGTGCTTAATCTCGATGTCATATTCCTGGAGCCGCTGTATCCACCTGGCTACCTGGCCCTCTGGATTCTTGAAATTCAAAAGCCAAGTTAAAGAGGCATGATCGGTTCGGAGCAGGAATTTACGGCCGTAGAGGTAATGATGGAAATGTTCTACAGCTTTAACTATGGCGAGCAATTCCTTTCTCGTGACACAATAATTTCGCTCCGACCTTGATAAGCATTTGCTCCAGTATGCGATGACATGTTCGTTACCGTCAATTTCTTGAGATAAAACAGCTCCAACGCTCTCGTGGCTCTCATCAGTATCAAGTATGAAGGATTTTTCAGGCTGAGGATAAGAGAGAATAGGCGTTGATGTTAAAGCCTCCTTCAGTTGTAGAAATGCATCCTCGCATTCTTTGGACCATTCAAATTTTTGTTTACTCTCCGTCAGCTTATGCAAAGGTCGTGCAATGTTGGAAAAACCCTTCACAAACTTCCTGTAGTACGTGCAGAGCCCCAGGAAACTTCGCAGCTGATTGGACATTTTCGGGGCGGCTCCAATTCTTGACTGCTGATACTTTGTCTGGATCTGTTCGTACACCCTCTGAAGAGATAATGTGACCAAGGTAGTTCACCTCACGGCGGAACAAGTTACATTTGGACGGGCTTAACTTTAGGTTGGCTTCCTTAAGCTTTTGCAGCACCTTCCTAAGATTAGCCAAATGTTCCTCAAAACTGCATCCTATTATGATGATGTCGTCCAAGTAGACAAGACAGGATTCATAAGAGAGTCCTCGTAGCACTGATTCCATAAGACGCTCGAACGTGGCTGGTGCATTGCAGAGGCCGAAGTGTCCGGTTGTAAACGCCGTCTTCTCTCGGTCGTCGCCTCGCTCGGTGGTCGCTCCGGCTACTGGCAGGTGCCAGTAGCCGCTCTTTAAATCCAGGGTCGAAAACCACTTGTGTCCGGAAAGGGTGTCCAGAGTGTCATCGATCCGTGGAAGAGGGTAACTGTCCTTCTTGGTGATGTCATTCAGGCGTCGGTAATCAACACAAAATCTGGTGGAGCCGTCTTTCTTTCGGATCAAGACGATAGGGGATGCCCAAGGACTGGATGAGGGTTCGATGACGTCATTCTCCTGCATCTCTTTCAAGAGGATCTCAACCTCTTCCTTCTTGGCAAACGGTAGTCGTCTTGGATGCTGCTTGATAGGGGGATGATCTCCAGTGTCGATCCTATGCTGCGTTAAACTCGTGCGACCAACATCTTCGGATGTAGATGAAAACACCTGCTTGAAGTCGTCCACCAATTTTTCCGCAGCGTATCTTTGATCCTTCTATAATGCTGCACTCCCAATTAATTTCGAAGTCAAGGATTCGGAAGACACAGTCTCGGAGGAATCAATTCTTCTGATGATGCAGTTTACGGGAGTACAAGTTGCCAACACTTCTCCTTTCATAATATTCCTCGGTCTTTCACTTACGTTTGCGACTCTCACAGGAACTGCATTCCTTGTAAGGTCCACAAGCGTAGATGCCACTAGTACTCCTTTTGGGCTATTACTCTGGTTAGGATATTCAATTAGGCCGAATTTAAAGCTGTTGTTTTCCTTGATGGAGCCAGGTATTAGTATTTCTGATCTTGGGGGAATCAATAAATCTGTTTGGGCTATTATTTGATGAGCGGATTTTAAGTTATTTTCAGCATTGAAAATTGCTATGTCTTCCCTCATCGAGTGCAGCTCATTATTTTTAAAGTCGATAGAAAAATCAAATTTTCTCAAAAAGTCCAATCCGAGAATGAAGGGATCTGTAATGTCAGCGACGAATGCCGTGTGATGGTAAGTGGCGCTTCCGAACATTATTTCTAAGTTCACTTTTCCTTCAATCTCGATTTTGTCACCTGTCACAGTTTGGAGAGTAACGCAGGGCGGCTTCCATAAGATCTTGAGTCCAAATTGATGAGCCACATCAGTCTCAATAATGGTAACGTTGGCTCCTGTGTCCACAATCATTTCGCAGGGAAACCCATTCACATAAACGTAAATGAAGAGTCCGTTGCAGCCGCCACTTCTTGGGGAAATCTTGAAAACTTTGGGAGACTTCTTCTTTTCTTGGCGAGCTTCGCAATTCCTTCGTACGTGGCCCTCACCGCCACATTTCCAGCACTTCAGTGGTTGTCTACTCTGGTCTTTGCGAGCAGTAATCTTCTTCAGGGTTCCCGAGATCTCGTTGATTTGTAGCTTAATTTCCGAGAGACAAGTTGAGTTCAAATCCGGGTCACTCACTTCTACGCCTCTGATTGTATGGCGATCCTTGCGGGATGTTTGCTGTGCAGACTCGAACTTCATTGCGTAGACCAGACCGGATTTAAGATCCTTAATGTCCGCCATCCGGAGAGCCGTCTGAACTTCTGGATTTCGCACTCCACCTATGAAGTAGTTCAGGGCCAGGCTATCGCGAATATCTGAAGGACAGTTCGAGAAGGCGAGATGGGAAAGCCTCTCAACGTCTGCTGCAAACACTTGCAAAGTCTCTCCATCCCTCTGGAGTCGGGATTTCAGCTGGAGTTGGCTGAATTCTTTCTGGCAAACTTCGCCAAAGCGAAGCTCCAAGGCCGATGATAAGGCTTCTAAGTCACAGAGCTTGTCCTCTGGGAAGGTCTGTAGTATTTCAGTTGCATCCCCTCTCAGCGAGGCTGCAAGGTGACAGGCTTTCGTGGAAGAGTCCCAGGAGTTGGCTTCTGCAACGATGAGGAACTGCTTCTTGTAAACATTCCACGAGGTCTTCCCATCAAACGTGGCCAGTTTGATGGATGGACGAGAGGTTCCAGCTGCAGCTACACAGTCACTTGAGTTGTTGCAGGATGCTGATAATTTCGATTCAAGTTCTTTAATTTTCTTTTCCATATGGTTTTCTACTGTGGTGATTCGGTTCTCAACGCTATCAACTTTTTCTTCTAGAACCTCCACTTTATTTTCTATGTTGGTAAATTTAGTTTCCACCAAACTTTTCATTGACGTTAGATCGCTCTTAATTTCTTCTTGACTTGAAGTTATGCTCGCGGTTAAATCACTCTTTAATTGTTCTTGATTTGTTGCCAGATCATTTTTTAATTGTTCTTGATTCGCAGCCATGTCATTTTTTAGTTGTTCTTGATTCGCAGCCATGTCATTTTTTATTTGTTCTTGATTCGCAGCCATGTCATTTTTTAATTGTTCTTGATTCGCAGTCATGTCACTTTTAACAGCGTTGATCGCATCAAGGAGTTTTTGCAGTTGTTCCTCCATTGCTCGAGTAATCACCATAAAATTCCGAAGTCAAAAAGGCCTTAGGAAGAAAAGTCCGAATTCACAGGTAATTCCAAGAAAGTCCTTGAAGATGCCCCACGTTGGGCGCCAAAATTGTAACGAGTCCGTGGCACCTTCAACTTTCTTCAAATGAGCATTCCAATCTTGAGGAAGTAACTATAAATTTATTTACAAGTATTTACACTATTTACAATATGAGCAGGAAACAATTGCTAAACATCCAGCAATTAGGTAGCAAAACAGTACACTGTACTCTCAACAGTAACTCAGCACCACGTATCAAACGTGAACAGTAATTAAGCAATTACAAAAGCAAAACAACCATTCGCCAAGCGAACGAAAACGAGTCACCAGATCAAATCTGAAAACAACTGACTAACTTGTGTTCAAGGCCAGTTACTTATACACGGAAAGAAATGTCCACAATATTCTAGAAAAACCCGGAATATTTTGTTTCATTCATAACTTGAACAATCCATTCACAAATTCTAGTGATAAAAAGAAAAACCACGCGAAAATGTCTTCACGCTTATCAAAGTTAGGGCAAGTGTAAAAACTACAAAGTGTTTCAGGGCCGGTATACAGATGATAAAAGTGATATCTTCAGATACATTTGCAACATGTCGCCAGATAAAACCAAAACTAATGAAAATAAAGCAAGGCAGGAAAAATCACAACTATTTACAAGATTTGTAACAATAATAAACAATTAAAAAGTTTTTTTTTAAAAATGACCTGCTTTGGAATTTGAGGGGAAAAATATAATGGGGGATGTTTTGAAGTCGATGTTTAGCGATTTTGTAAGGTTAACAAAATGTATAAACCTGGAAATGAATGGATTATTTTCACAAATGATAACCATTGATGCTTAAGTTCTAAGTTGTTAAGGAATAGGTATCTACTGAAATTTTTAAAAAATTGCAATCAATTTTTAGGTATCTTTGATTAGTTTAGCTTTTGAACCCAGTGATTAATGGATATTAATTCTGATGCTAAAAGAAAAATTCGACATCCGGTGTCTGAAAACTAAAGATTTGACATGAAATATAAAACGTGTTTTTGAATTCTAGGAATGGCACAACGTTTAGCTAAAAATTTAGTTACTACATATTTTAATTATTTCCAAGACAAAGTACAGGGTGAGTTTGACCTAATATGTCATACTAGAGAAGGTGATAGAACAGCCTAGGCGGAACATAGAACCACCCATTATCGTGTCTTATTTGTAACCGTAACGGAGTTATAGCGGATATAAGAAAAATAAGTGAAAAAACAAAATTCCAAGAAAAGACCAATTTCTTAAATTTCTGTCAGACCTACACACAAAACAAGTACATATTTAGAAAGAACAGTCTAAATCCCACAAAATGACGTTTTTTGAATCAAGATAGTGGAACTTTACAGCGAGCTACAAGCTTTGAAACATCGGAAACACTCAGAATTAAAATGACACCCAAAATTTCATCGATATTTTCCAAAACAACCGTATGAGCTTCAACCGGTCAAATATACTAAAAATTGGCCCATTTCACTAGCTTTCAGATGATACAACAGAAAATCATATTGTGCTTAAGTTCAGCTGCATAAGTTCAGCAGATGTTCTGGCTTTTGTTTGAAACAGTATGAAAATCGTCCTGCTTCAGTATATTGAAACCAGCGAAGAATCATAATTTTATGTATACATTTTATTAAATTAACAATCACAACAGAAGATAACAACACGTAGAAACAAAGGAAGCATTACTTTAACGCGCTTTTCACAAAGCAAAATGCAACATTAAAAGAGTAACACTAAAATCTATGAGTACATTTACATGTAAGCAATCTTCAAAATTTTCCAGAGCTACTAAAATTGTCATTCCCCGCACCTAATAGATGCCCTTGACTTTTTACGAGCGGAAACTACCGTCGCTCTC
The DNA here is from genome assembly GCA_038373865.1 of Uloborus plumipes. Lineage (NCBI taxonomy): Eukaryota > Metazoa > Arthropoda > Arachnida > Araneae > Uloboridae > Uloborus > Uloborus plumipes. Next base: position 67,938 of record JAXGGA010003451.1, read on the forward strand.
AATGAAATTTCATTTCCCACTTTTGCTACTGCTCCATCAAGCCAAATGTGCAAGTCCTACAAACTGGTTGCATCTAAGCAGTAAACTGCTTGTTTTATGAATCCCAAAACAAAGAAGTTCACTGGCGTCAGGTCTGGTGATCTAGGTAGCCAAGGAATGGTATAAAATGACAACATCCATTGCTGATTTTTCTGTCTGAAAGTCTTTAACCGCATTTAAAGAATGTGCAGAAGCGCCATTGTGTTGGAAATCATTTCCGCTCTCTCCCGAACAGGAGTAACATAAAGTTAATCAGGCAAGTAATGATTCCAGAGCCGGCCACCTTGTCTAGTGGTCAGAGTAGTCTGCCATGGATGGTGTGGCCCCGGATTCGAGTCCGGGCATGGGTGTGCTTTCTCTCTCATGTCCTTGTCCTTTCTTTGTATGAATGTGTTGTTGTGTGAAAGGTTGCCTACCCTATAAGCGGGTACCTATGGCATGCGTGTGCTGTGGAAATCGGACTTCACACCAAATAACGGTACAGTTGGAAAAGTGAAGCAGCGCACTCCAAATTGCCAGCCTGGCTGGCACACGACAAAAAAAAAAAAAAAAATGATTCCAGAATCTCTAAATATACTATTCCTGTCAGGTTACATTAAAATTCTGTCAAACGATCGCGGATTATGCCAATTACTGAGATTTAAGGTATTGTAAACAGGAGGAACTTTTACCGAACTTTAAAAACACTATGAAATAAGTTTAATAGAACATTGAAAACCGGTTTCACATTCGAAAATTTAAAAGGGACACACATCGTTTCTCACTTTTTTACTTCCCTCTCATCTTTTCACTTATCTCTCTTTTATTTAAAGGTTTACAAATTATGCGTAATCGATTATTTTTCCAGACAAAGTTTAAATTTGTCTGTTTTTTTTTCTCTTCAAATTAAATTAATGTTTTTCTGTTTTGTTTTTTCCTTTCTTTCCTTGAAAAAAAAGCACTTTAATTACAATAATGCTTCACTTTTGATTTTGCTCTCTCCCTCTCTATTTCTTAACCTTTCTGCATTATTTTTTTTATTTCGCAAATATTCTGCGTATCAACTACATCTACATCAAAATACATTGATGTTGACACAAAAAAAAATACAAATCAAGTTGACCGGCGGGGAAGTAATAACAAATTTTACGCCCGCCGTAAAATTGCTTTTCCGCAGGACATGAGAAATCAAGGTCTATAGTGCTGCCATCTGGAGACTATGCTGAGTACATATTACGCGTTTACGAGAAAATAATTTAAAAGTAGCTTTAGAAACATTTCGTAAAAATGTGAATAAATCAATTTGAAAAAATCCTAAAATTCAAGAGTCATTTAGTTTTTTATTACGAATAGAAGTTTCTTAAGGAACAAGGTTGTTCGAAAAAAGCAAAATACAAACAATTTCAAGTTAAATGATTTAAACTCAAGTTAAATGGTTTATTTGTTTTGCAGGTTATCCATTATGCCTGTCATTTGTTTTTACCAGAAACTTTGAGCATACACAGTATTTATTACCCTTATAATAACAATAATTTATGGCCTGATTGCAGTATTAGGATTTCCTGGCATTTTTTCAGACCAGATTATAAGTCAAAGGTATGAGGTATGATATCAGAAACAACGTAGTAAGTCTCTTAAAGTCAGACAATCGGCTATGATTCCAATGTTTGAATTTAAGTACTGTGGAAAATTAAACCGATATCTTATGGTTTTTTAATTTCTTTTTCCTAAAAGGGCTACTAAAGTACAAATTATTTTCCTCTTGTGCATAAACAGTCTGGAATAATACATTTTCCTTTCCAATTAAATAGCTTTCATTTAATAGCCCTGAAAAGTTACTGTACAATTTAAACTGGCACAATAAAAATAACAAGCTCTTCACTATAATTGATATTTATCTACAGGTTTCTACATATTTCGTACTAAAAAGTTTTTCTCTGAAAAATAACGCTTGCCCTACATTTTTTAATCCTGTTCATTTGTGTCTCATGGCTTGCTTACATATGTCATGGGCACATGTAAATAATTGAAAACAATATTTTATAAAATCCATAAAATAAAGAAACGTTTTTTAGAAGCCCAAAAAAATTCTTGGCCCAAAGAAAAGACCCGTCAATCATGAGACCATTTTTGAGCAGAGAAGTTAATATTTTTGAAAAATAAATGATTACCTAAATGAAAATAGGGAGAGAGAAGGAGGAGGGGGCAAACCCTGACTCTGTGATTTTATATATATATATATATATATATATATATATATATATATATATATATATATATATATATATATATATATCCCAACTTTTGCAGGAAGAAGTTGAAAAATTGTGAGTCAAACTGTCATCTTTGATAGGTAACGTATGTACATATATACATAGTGGAATATGGAGAAAATGATAAAACTTGCTTCTCCTTGCGCATTGATTTATTCATTTATTATACTGATTGAAAATCTGCTAGTGTAAACTTTTACATGACTACCGCATAGATGGCAGCACGAGTTAAATCTAATGACGATACAGTCCACCTCGTAAGCTACGCTCCAAACATTTGCTGGGGGGGGTGCAAATGATCTAGGGCCCCCCCCCCTCCGGTACGCCACCGCATCAAAGGGACATATGCAACCAAGACACGAAAAAATGCAAATATTTTTGGACAAAACAGAGAAAAGTTTTATTTTTTTCACTATACTATAAAAAATATTCACGCAGAAAATGATATGCAAAGGAGTAATTTTAGTTACAATAAATCACACCCATTTAGTCAACTTATATTATTTCTAATGTTGAATTCATCCTTTCAACTTTTGCAGAACTTAGAGGGGAAGTACACTTGAAGCATTTAATTTGTGTGGTGAATGCTTTCTGTAACGGCAAGTACATTGCTATCAAAAATAGCCTCAAAGTCAAACAAAACAAAAAGAAGAAAAGCGGTGAGCTATGGAAGTACTATTGCAGTCGGCGGTCAGTGTAAAAGACCAAAAAAAAAAAAAACCGCACATCAAACTCGCGAGTTTTGAATTCAAATGTACACACAGTTCGTTAAATCGTTCATTAAATCATCTTTGATAGCCAAGAAATGATTATTCTGCTTTAATAACCTCTTATTTTAATCATTGTGATAATTTTTCCAAGTAATACCGAGAATTATTACCAATATCTTGGTGAAATTATATAATGTTAAGCAGTTACATAGAGCTTAAAATGTTAAAAAATATATTGTGCCACCTCAACAATCACATTCGAAACAAATTAGTATGCAATATTTCTGCATTTTAAAATAGATTAATTGACTTACCCTCTCCTTCTTTGCTAACTTGGTCAAATATGGACTAAAATGAGTTTTGGGGATTTCGATTTTAAAGTATTTCCAGTAGAGGACCTCCGTACCTACCTCTTTTGTCCAACATTTTGAAGAGTAGCTATCTTTAAACAAGAGAGAATTACCAAATATAATTGGAAATAGAGGTTTTAGAGCCTCTATATTGAAAAATTTGCGAGGAGAGCCCCGAGCCCCCTCAAAGTCACAAAATATAGCATAAAAATATTATTTTGGCATTCAATTTCGAAACTTGCCCGAAAGTACCAACTCATCACTTAACAACTAAACATAGTGCCTGAATTAACTTTTCTAAAAGTTTAATACCTAAAATGTTCAGGGGAATCTCCGAACACTGATCCTTTTCCTGAACAACATCAAAGATAGCCAAAAAATACGCTTTTAGAAATATCAGAAATACTTCGTCTGAAGATCTACTAATCCCACCTTCACATCACATTTTAATAGCTAAAAATTTTAATTTTAGAAATTAAAATTTTAAGAGCCAGCGAGTACTCGAACCTCTCTTTCCCAAAAAATAGCCAAAAAATGATTTCAATTTTTAAAAAGATTTTTTGACCGAATATTGAAAACATTCCCCTCTTTCTCTTATATCGATATCAAGCAGATCCTTACCAGATCCCTAAATTCACCACCAAAAAAATGTCCAAAATTGTGACTTCAAATTCGAATATTTTTCAAAGGTTTCATTGAACTCCTGCCCCCTCCTAATGTCACCAAACATAGCGGGAAATTCCGTTTTTTATTGTTCAATGCTGAAAAATTTAAGAAGAGGGTTCAGAACCACCACATTCACTTAACAATATTCCAATTAGCCTGAAATTGCATTTTTAAAATCCCAGTTTCTGAAGTTTTCAGGTGAGGTTCCGACAATAAAAATTATCTGTCAGTTGTGGAGACAAATTGGCGACTTTTCCATGTGATGGCATGAATTTTATATCAGTTAAAACTTTTTATTATCCGTGTAGGCCACAGGTCTAATTATTTTTTTAATTCATTTCACATTAATCTTTTATTTCGTAACTCTTTCAGCTGAAAGAGCAAATCTGCTGGCTGAGTAAATCTCAGCACCATGTCATAAAGGTTCGCCTATATTTAAGGGTGCCCCTCTATTTTTGCCAATTTTTGATGACCCAGCGGGGTGAAGTTATTTTACTTGGGGCAACGTTTGCATTTATAGTTTAGTTACTTGTTTAGTTAATTGCGTTATTCTTATTAGTTATTGTTATTAGCTTAGCTCCGCGCGAATAGGATTGGCGCCAAACAACAATCGCCAATTTGGGGAAGGTGAACCCTCCAATACATGTTTCTTTCACACTGGACTTGTTGGCGACAGTTGGCAAAATTTGAATCAATACGTACCAGGAGCACTGCACGAGGCCACTTTAAATCCCCCCCCCCCCCTCTCTCTCTCTCTTTTTTTTTTCACTCTTTCTCATTTCTTTAGAAATTGCGAAACACGATATTGATCCAATTTTTTTTTCTTGTAATATTTTTGTTACTCCGATCTACCCCGAGTAATATTTTCCATAAATCATCTTTCATTTTTGAAATTCACTTGGAACAACAGCAACTTTTTACTCTGTTGCAATTGAATGCTCAAACGTAACAATACGTTTTTATTAGCAGCAACAATTAGAGATTTAACAATATTGTTAAACTGAATATTTATATACATTTCGTTAAAAGTTCTTGAGATTGACGTTGTGCTTTCTTTTTATTTGTGTTAAGTTTACAAACTATTGAATATGACGAGCATGGCTTCTGCATTTATTACCCTCGCTTTTTATTGTTTTCTCGGAGCAAAACTCTCCAACTTCATCGGCTATGAAGATGTCTCCGGTTTTTTGTACAGCGTCTCAACATTGCTGTTAATTCACGTGTTCGATTTGGGGAGAAAATACATCAAAATGCTTCACATGAAGCCGGGTCACAACCAAAAATACGTGGCCAGGCAAATGACGGGACAAAAATACGTCATTGTACTTTTATGTAAGCCAATCACTGACAAAAATGATGTGGCGACACAAACTCCCCCGCCAAAACCACCACGAAAGCCAGCGGTCACTAAATAAACATTTTAAGAAAGTAGTGATAACTGTACATAGTGTACAGTCGAGTCTTCATATAACGAACACTCTATTAAGCGAAGTTCTCTATATAACGAAGCATGTTCTGCGACACAGAAAGTTTCAGTAAAAAAGCATGTAAATTTGTCTCCCTTTAACGAATATCAAATGGCCCAATTTCTCTATTGCGAAGTTTTTATGGGAGAAAGTGTCAATGTTCTGGAAGATAGAAGTCTTTCTTCTACTGCTTTTGTGAAGGCTTACTTCACACATGTGAAGAAACACTTGTGAAGAAGTTGCTCATAAACTTCTTCATCACACAGTAAAGAAGTTTATGAGCAACGTGTTTCCAAAGTGCAGCAAAAAATCACGGACTATTTTTCAAAGTAAAACTAGTGTCGTCGACCAAGTTCAGGTTTGGTTCTTTTAATTTATTAATGTAAAAATTTGCAAAAATTCACCAATTATACTACAGATGCAAGTAGCATTCCTGATACAATTTAATAGGTTAATAAATTAATTTAATTAGTTTTATTTCTTAATTCATTCACTGCATTACATTTATAACTTCAACATATGCACATTTATTTCTTGCTAAAATGCATTTATTCCAAAAATAGTATAGTGAGAATTAACCTAATGTTCTACTTGCACATGTATAGCCCCTATAGAAAAATTAAGCATAGAAATTTACTATTTTCTTTATAGCGAAGTTTCTATATAACGAACCTTTTCAATGGTCCCTTGCAACTTCGTTATATGGAAACTCGACTGTACATAGATTTTACTGATTTTGTCACAGATGTATATATTTCTTTTTATCTAGTTGGTTCCTTAGCATATTAGTTTCCTAAAAAAGCGACATTTCGACGAACTTAGAGATTTTTAATGTTATTGATGAAAAGATGACTTGACTGTGTGAAAATTGACTATTTATCGATCTCCAAAAGTTCGAATGGACCAGTTATGACTATATAATGTTCTTACTTATTTCGTTATTGGATGTATATTTATTGTGACTGCTAAGAAGCATCTAATTTAAAAGTTCTACTAAAAATGACTAACAAAAGTAACTACAAAAAGTAACTACCAAACGTGACTACCAAACGTGACTACCAAACGTAACTACCAAACGTGACTACCAAACGTGATTACCAAATATGACTACCAAACGTGACTACCAAAAATGACTACCAAAACTGACTGCCAAAAGTGACCACCGAAAATGACAATTGTCTTTTCTGATAACTGATGGCGACAAGTCACTTAAGGCGACAAATCGTAGACACTGAGAATTTCCTTTTTACAAGAATGACTCTTCACTACTGTTGATGGGAACGATGATTGTTATGGATATATATTTATTGTGACTGCTAAGTAACATTCTAATTTAAAAGTTATTACCAAAATTGACTGCCAAAATTAACTAAAAAAAGTGGCAACCAAACGTGACTACCAAAAGTGACAACCAAAAGTGGCTACCATACGTGACTACCAAACGTGACGACCAAACGTGACAACCAAACGTGACAACCAAAAGTGACTGCCAAAATTGACTACCAAAAGTGATTTCCAAAAGTGACTTCCAAAAGTGTCAACCAAAATTGACTTCCAAAAGTGTCAACCAAAATTGACTTCCAAAAGTGTCAACCAAAATTGACTGCCAAAAGTGTCAACCAAAATTGGTTGCAAAAAGTGACTTTCAAAAGTGACTGCCAAAAATGACTACCAAAAATGACAATTGTCTTTCCTAATAACTGATGGCGACAAGTCACCTAAGGTGACTAATCGCGGACAGTTACAATTTCCTCCGTACCAGAATGACTCTTCCCTACTGATGACAATTGTGACTAATGATGACTACTCTGATGAGTGGTCGGATAATACGCACGTTGGACAGAAAGTTGACTACTTCTCTATGACTTAAAAGCTCTTTCCTTCTCTTACTCAGTTCTCCACTTCTTGCTACTCTTCGCACGAAAAATATGACTCTCAACTGTAGACCAATTGCAAAGATGGTTTGAAAGAAAAACACAGTAAATCATCTTAAGAAATGTATCACCTCCAAGCAGTTGTAATATCTGACTCTAAGTTCTATACACAATATAAATGCAGTACTAAATCAAAATTGATATGTATTTAAACAAGTTTATGAGAAATTGGTATTCACCATGAATCGAAATATTATATCAATAGTTGTAATATTAAACGCTCCAAATAAAATAGGTTTTAGTCTAAATTTTGCTTCTGTTGTTATTTTGATATATTATATGCGTACTTATGTCTTACAGAAAGTTAAAAACAATATCAGAGAAGAATCAGGTGTGTGTGTGTGTGTGTGCATTATTTTTTTAATTGGGGAATAGCGTTCTGAAGAATAATGAACACACACACAATATATAGTCAAGTCTCGAAATCTCGAAGCCTTATAACTCGAATCTTCCGTTATCTCGAAATGTTCCTTTTGTCCCCAGATTCTTTAGAAGGCTCGAACTTTCATTACGCGAGGCTTTTAGCCGGGCCCTAGGAGTTTTGAGCTATCGAGACTCGGCTATATATATATATATGTATATATATATATATATATATATATATATATATATATATATATATATATATATATATATATATATATATATATATATATATATATATATATATATATATACAGGGTGTCCACTCCAATCGTGGACCAATAGCTAATTTCTAAACCGTTAGAGATAAGCATATAGTTTATTTAGGAAAAAATCTCCAAATTACGAAAGGAATTTTGGGTCTATTCAATGTTTTTCAAAAAATCAAATTTTGAAAGAGTTACGAAATTTAAATTTTTATACAGGCCCCCAGTCCTATCAATCATATTTAGTAAAACATTCTTGACACTGTAACGTTTAAAACTAAAAAAAAATCACTCTTCTACCACAAAAATTGACCGAGTTATGACGTTTTGAAAAATCAAGATTTTGTATTATTTCATGACGTCATCGAGCGATCGCTTAAGGCACCGTATGCGAAATCCTTCAAAATCTTGATTTTTCAAAACGTCATAACTCGGTCAATTTTTGTGGTAGAAGAGTGATTTTTTTTTAGTTTTAAACGTTACAGTGTCAAGAATGTTTTACTAAATATGATTGATAGGACTGGGGGGCTGTATAAAAATTTAAATTTCGTAACTCTTTCAAAATTTGATTTTTTGAAAAACATTGAATGGACCCAAAATTCCTTTCGTAATTTAGAGATTTTTTCCTAAATAAACTATATGCTTATCTCTAACGGTTTAGAAATTAGCTATTGGTCCACGATTGGAGTGGACACCCTGTATATATATATACCTATACAGGTATTCTTCCTTACTTATCATTCAGTCTTAGGATTTTAAATAAAATATTTAATGCGTTTAGTTTTGGAAATGTTTACTTCAAAAAGAATTAAATTGAAAATAAATGTTTTTCTTGAAGTAGAAAATAAAATTGAAACTTAATATTTTTTATCAAAAGTGGATGTGCAAGAAATGGGAACTATCTTCATGTTGGGCTTAATAAAAAACAAATATTCAGCTTCAATTTACTTTTTGTTAATTCTCAGGATGTTTTATAATCCTGGACTGTTATTAAAAATATTCATCAATATCCAGAAAATAGGTTATATTTTGTCAACTTATTAATAAACTTTAAGAAAAACGGAAATTTCATGCTTGCAACTTTATTAAATAAAGTATGACTTAAAAAACAGAACCCTGGCCTTATAAATGTTAAAAATTGGCATTTTTATATCTGAGTGTCAACACTAGATTTGTATAAGAAAGTCACGTTTCACTAGCTTTATTTTAAAGCAAACTAGAGCTGTTCATGCAATTTTTGACTAACTGGAATTAATTTTATTTATTTCTTTCGTAAGAAGTTTCACGTTAAATATAACATAATTCCAAGGGCTCAAAGCACAATCAGTTTATTTAAATATAACTTTCCTCTATGTTTTATTATATTTTATAATAGCTAATAGCTTAAAGTACAACATTTTTTGGAATTATAGTTGTAAAAGAAAAATTTACAACATAAATTATTATAGTACGAAGCGTCAGAATCAAACCTCAAACTTCGGCCAGACCGAAGAGACTCGGTGAAATGTCCGAAGCTTCGGCCCATCTCTACTTTCAACAATGCTCTCGCATAAGAATTTTTTTGAATTCTTCTGGAGAAAAAGTACCAAAAATTACGTAAAACAATTAAATAACTTTATTTTATAAGAGTTTTTCGAAATTCTAACTCCGAGGTGCACACCGTTCGCAAAGATTACATTCTGTATACAATACACCCATTTCATCTTTCTACACTGTAAAAAATGTTGTTGTTAAAGTATAATACAGCTAATTTTTCAGTAGCAGACTGTAAAATTGCTAGTTTACAGTAATAAACTGTAAAATTTGCTAGTTTCGCAGTTTATTACTGAGAACTTTACAGTTTTAACTGGAGCCTCTGCTTCCAGTATTATACTGTTGTTTTTACAGTATAATACAGCTAATTTTATGGTAACAGTGCTAATTTTATAGTAATAAACTGTAAAATTGATAGTTTTACAGTGATAAACAGTTAAGTAGCTGGTTTTATAGTTTATTACTGTGGTTTTACAGTTTTAAACTGGAACTTCTGCTGCCAGGATTATACTGTAAAAACAAGTTTATTTTTTGCTGTGTAGATCTTAACATTTTCTCAAGAAGCTCGCCAGACACAAACACATAATTATCTTATTTTGTTGCAAGCAAAAGTAATTGCGTTATAATCTGAAGAAAGTACTTAGATACATTAATCCAACACACCTTTAATTTAATATTATAAAGAATTTATCATCGATAAAAGGTTAAGGTTGAGCAACGTCTAAATTTCTTTAAATCTGAATTAAAATATTATCGCTCAATTTTCAAACATGAACTAGGTAATCGACCAAAGTAGATACATTTCAGCGATAACGACTTCTTTTCCACGAGCTCTTTTCAAGTATAAAACAATTGAGATAAATATTCTTAGGAAACTATTCTTTATCAGTTTTACCTGTCAGTGCTAAACCGTTCGGCGCTTTTGATCTTTGATGCGATAAAAAAGATGGCCGACAAAAAAGGAGCTTTGTGGTCCGTGGATATTAACGCTTGTCAACTTTGATGAAAGAGTAACACCTGTGTATACATAATAAATATATTTTTTAAGATAATGTAGCCAGAGCTCTGAAAAGGAATTCGCATTGTTGTTAAGTTTGGGTTTCAACTGAATTTTGATTGCTTGTTTATAGCATCATTTTTGGGACTTTCACTTTTTGAGGTCGCATATTTGAGGGTATTTCTTTAAATTTTGCACCGGCTTTTACTCCCCGCATATTGTAAATAATGAGCCAGGTTGTTACGGTTGTTGTCATGAAAAGCGTTATAGTTAATTATTTATTACGCGAACTATCACATTGGAAAGAGTTTTCTGTTGTTAATTGTCTATCGAAGTAGATTTAGGGCCATGCTCCACATCGACGTAAAGCAGAAAAAGTAGGCAGAAGCATAAAATGGTATCAATGGTGTTCCTATGGAAAGTACCCGGATTTTCGATTTCTGCCTTCAATTTCGGTCGCGTTTTACGCTGATGTGGAGCATGTCCCTTACACTACAGAAAAAAATATTTTTTTTCCATTGCACTGTTAAATAGACTTTGAAAAGCAGCTTTTCTTAAAGTGCACAAAAACGAAAGCTTAATGAAATCTTATCTCGTAAAGCCGTGAAAACACGTACTTATCGCTATAAACGGCCCTTCTGTATATGAGTTTAAGTGTATCAAAAATTCTGTAAATGGAAAAACATGCAAGCAACTGAATCTGAAGCTAAATGTTAAAGTAACCTGTCATGAGTTAAATATAATAAAGAACTTTGTGGAGTAGTTGAGTGTATTTGAGAATTTTGCTCAGAACATGTTAAAATTGATTTTTTTTTTTTTTCTAAAATGATGACATTATGTTCAACAATTGACTCGTAACTTAAGACAGTATGTTATGAAATGAAAATATGAGATCAACAGTCAAACATGGCTTTAAAACTTTTTAAATTGCATCCGAGAAAGCACTATTTGAACCTAAACTATTCAATAATAATTCTGTTTCTGCGAAAAAAGAGCAACCTTTTTTTTGGCACTACTGCCAGGCTGCACTGAAAGTCAGCAATAAAAGTTGCAAAATAGTTCGATTTGACTATTAAAATATATGTAAAAACCGCAGGCCTCACTTTATTTAACCTGTTAACTGGGTATGACGAAATATTTCGTCATACATAAAAGCCTACAGCAATGGGTATGACGAAATTTTTCGTCATGGAAATTAATCGTAATATATTGAACGAATCACGTTCTACGTTGTTCTTATCTATTAAATCTTAGAGTGGTTATATATATGCCATCATATTGTCGATGCGTCATGAATTTTCATGTTCTTGTAATCTGTAACTTGAGCGCTATTAACGAGAAAACGGGCGCTGCATGATCTATAGTTCGAGCTGCCACAATTTGGATTCATTTTAGTCTGCATTTCAGTATCTTACATGTTAGTAATAACTTTCTGATTTGAATATTCTTATTGTGAATTTCAGTGTTTTATATATTTTTATTAGTAATAAATTTATGACTTAAGTACTTTTATTTTCTACAAAATATGGCTAAAAATATAAAATATTTTATCAAAATAAATAAAAATCATAAGTTAAAAACGATATTCTTTTATTATTTGAGGTGTGATATTACTTATCGCTGCGAAAAAAAAGTCCCCATTGTGAAACGAGTTGAGCAATAGCTAATTCCCCGGTTAACAGGTTAAAGCTCAGTGCACGGAGATAATTGAAGATCGAAAACTGTCGGTTTAAGAAAACTATTATGTTGGAAGGTTATTTAGGAAATTTGTAGGTTGCAAAGAGTTTTGTTTTTTTGAAAACTCCTTAGAAACAAAACGCGTCTTTTAAAATCATTAGAAGAAAAAAGATCAGGAAACCGAAAATGATGTGTATGTGACGCTTCCAACTATACACGTTTCTTATAAAATTTGTCTCTTGAGAAAATAGTAAGTGCCTTCAAATTTAAAAGTTTTTGCAGGAAATATTACAAAATTAGTACTATCTGTAGTTATCGAAGTGCCTACTTCAATTGACGTATGAAGAGATTTTTGCAAAAAGAATCTAAGAGAAAGAGAAAACTGCACCAATGGATGCTCCTAAGGTCGCTACGCTGATTAAAAAGTGCTTTAGACGTAGAATTTAAAAGTTGATTGATGTTTCGCTGAACAAGCAGTAAACTTCAAGTGTTTAATCAACAGGAAAAATTGATCACCAAACTAAAAATTCTTTTAAAAGACAAATCTTATTTACTAAACCAAGAATAAAAAGCAATTACGAGGTCTCTTCTAAATGGGTGGAGTAAAGAGTATAATTCGCGAAAACGAAAGAGAAAGTAAGAATTCGAAAAAGTTGACATCAGCTACAGGATCTCCAAATAATTAATTTAACCTTGCAGCAGTTTCAAGATCGACTAAATGCAGGAAAAATAAATAATAATCAGTTTTTTGGAGAAAATATTTATCTAGTGGTGATGAAAAAGGAAAACTTTCCAAACCTGAAACTGAATACCCCTCAAAACCTGAAGGTGAGAAAATTAAGAAGTCTAAAGATGATTTAAGAGAACTAAGCATGTTACTCATGGAACAACATACTCAAATCTAACAAACAAACATCAGGCAGAAGTGAAAAATTAAAAAAAAAAAAAAACTAGTAGATGAGGTTAAGAAGTTCTGTGGGGAAGGTTAATTTAAAAAGTTTAGTAATTTTAGAAGGAATGATTGATATTCAAACATTGAAAAAAAAACTTAAAAGATGAACAGAAACGTCATACTGAATTGGATGCTCAAATGAATCAATTGACAATTAAGTTTACTGGCTTCAAGAAATTCAAGCAGAGCTAGATGAAAGAATTGAGATTTCAGAATGAAAAACATGAGGCATAATTTGTATTTACAAAAAAAGCGAAGCTATAATGGACAAGAATAATTGTAGGGGCATTTCACGGTATTTATGACATAGGGGTGTCCGTAACAAACACTTTTTAAAAGTTAAAAATTTTTATATATATTGAAAAAGTACATTCTAAAGTATATGAATATCATATTGTTTTCATAGTTCACTTTGTATTATGTTTGTAATTGCACTCAGAACATTGAAAATGCAATTTTCACTGTTACGGACTCTATATTGAATTTTTCTTTAAAAACTAAACTTTTATTCCAATTATTGTTACGGACTCTACAGTCATCATTTTCAAAATCCATAATTTTTTATAGAACGCACTTTTTGATTAAAATTGTTAGCGATATTAGAGGTGAGCCACTGAGCTTTTACTTTATCTGTCTCAAGTACCAGTTTTTGGCTTAAAAATCGGTTTAAGCCAGATTTAAAGAAAAATTCAATGTAGACTCCGTAACAGTGAAAATTGCATTTTCAATGTTTCGAGTGGAATTATAAACATAATATAAAGTTAACTATGGAAAAAATATGATATTCATATACTTTAAAATGTACTTTTTCAATATATGTAAAAATTTTAAACTTTTAAAAAGTTTTGCTAAGGACACCCCTATGTCACAAATACAGTGAAATGCCCCTGTAGCAAAAGCGAAAGAAAAGATGATGAAACGTTGAAATCCTCTTCTGAGAAAGAGTAAATAGTTATAAAAAGAAAAGCTGATGGCGAAAGAAAATTTGAAGAAACAAAGAAAAAGAACGGTAGTTATGATGATGATGCTAAATATATGGGGCACCACAGCTATTGGATTATGGTACTTATATATCAATTTAATTATTTTACTTCTTCAATTAATAGGAGAACTCAGAGCAATATGATGACTGTATGGGGCAGGATGAAGAATATCGTATTTAAAAGAATTGGTAAGAAATTAAGTAAGAGAGAACCCTACTGACAAAATGGAAACGTTAGTAGAGAAGTTCATCCATTGTTAATCCCTTGTGTGTTGTTTGAAGATCTTGCTAATCTAATTTTTGTTCATAGTACATGCTATTTGGTATAATAATGACTCATCAGTTCAAAGTAAGACATTTATTTTCGTAAATTGTTTAAACATAGTATTTATGCAAAGCATTATATGAATGAAGTTCAAAATAGTATAGCAGCAAAACAATTTTCACACAAGACAATGCTTGCCTATAATGTGGCCTTATGCATTATGCATGCATTGCCAGCGCTCTGTTACTTGGAAAATAGCGATCTGAATTTGGGAATCAAGCATCCAATTTTACTTACTCTACCTCCAAAAGGTAATAATCTACATTCAACGAAATAATTTTTGAAAAATACCTGAATGAGAAGGAAAAATCATTATCCGAATAACAAAGAACTTATAGAAAAATACTTGTTGACACAGAATTAATTCTTCACATTTTACAAAGTACTGATACACAAAAAACTTGAGGCTAAAAAAGTTGATGATAAAAACATTAAAGATGCATAAAAGATATGACAGTTTCCTGTCAATATTTGTGTAAATCTTGAACCTTATAATTCTGAAGAAAAGTCTATACATTAACAGCAAAACAGACATAGTAACTTGGTACTACAGTATAGCTGTTTGATAACCAAAGTTCAGTCAGTCAAATATTTCTATTTTGCTGCATGACCCGAGGATGATGCTACTAGGATCATTTCAATAGTCTGATCTTATTTCGTAAAACCTTCCGCGCAATTGCGCATGCGTCAGTTCTTCTCTGATCTTACCAAAATAGGGGTATTGGGTAAGATAAAAATAAGGGGAAGAATAATAAAAAGCATTTTGAGCCGCATCAAACAACGTAGAACGATGCTAATTTCAAATACATAGTTTAGTTGAATATGTCAAAAGGATATAGCAAATCAAGTTTTAAATTGAAAACTTCGGAAAGTTGACGCCCACAACCCATCTACTCTTTTTTAAGTGGAACTTTTCGCAAGTGCAAGGCACGGTTTTCACGGACGTACAGTACCAATTGGATAAGTTGCGCACTTCCTACAGCTACGTCTTTTGAAAAGTTCAGAAAAAGTAGTTGGTAAAAATGCTTGTGCACTGCATAAAGTGAACTAAAATACAAAAATGCTTGTATATAATAAGAAAATAAATTCAGTATTTTAGTGATTTATTAAAGGGTTGAGACCTATATTTTTTTGCTCGAAATATTCAACTGCAGTCAAGTGCAGAACACCCGGATAAGATGGCATTTTCTTTCCATGCTTAAACAAGGCTCAATACAGAAAAAAAAAATACTCTTTCTCTCTCTCATCTTAATTTAACTCAAGTTCTTGTGTCATTTTCGTATTTTACCTCGAATATTACAAGTAAGCTTTTTCCTGTTGCTCAATACCATTGTTGCTATAAAACCAGTGCTCCTTCGAAATTCTTTGTTATACCGCCCCACATTTTTCCGCGTGATATAAAACTTATGTTTGGTGTTGGATGAACGTTGTGATGGACCACAGTTACTTCCATATTTATTACTGTTCTGAATATTTTTATAACATATTCCCCAAATAGTTTGTCAGATAATATCCCATATTAGTCAACTTACTTCACTCTTTGTAATATTATATACAGAAAGCGTAACACACGTAAAGTCTCTATTGAACAGCACTAGATTTTCCAATCTCTCAAACCCTTACTGCTTCAGATACGTTAAGATTTAAACTTAGCAAGTTAATTAAGAGTCGTTTTTTTTTTTAGTTGATCTCTAAGGTTTAACTTTATTCTGACAGAATTTTTTTACGTGTCATTATTAACTTTTGCTAGCTCTTATACCACTAACTCTTACCGCTCTTATTAAAATGCATTCGGTATTTCTTATTCCAAGGATTTTTTTAAAACTTTAGTTCATACGCAAAAGAGTTGATATTCTTTACTATTAAGGCCAATTTCATTTTTACTCTTATATAAGAATAAGATGGCCAAGATCTCTGAATAGAAGGGTCTGATCCTAAAAAATTCTTCCAATGATTTCGGCCCTGACCCAAGACCTCAGTTGCCTACGCAAATGACTGCAACGGCTGGTAACCTTTACAACCTAATCGCAAAAGAATTGTTGCAGTATTCCACACCATTAAGTCAACGCACCCAACCTCAAATCGCTGAACTAAGTCATTTGTGTGCCTTATTACAGGGGGTGACTTTTGCCACCACATTCCGCGCCAAGCGGCCCATAAGGGCACCTCACGATAGTTCACCACGTGACGTATTTTCTTCCGCGTGCTCACGATACCCGCACCTTTGGAACTTCAGGAACTGAAACGTTTCTCTCCTCGAGTCTAATAAGTCACGAAAGCAGTGATTACGGGTGATGATCACCATGTGATATTCTGTGAGATATTCGGTGGAGATGTGGCTACCGTTTTGCGGTGGGAACAGCGCGCGAAGTGCCAGCAATTATCCTTTAAACGATCCGAGGATAATCAATCTTATTTATCTCAATCGCAGCTGAGTTTTAGATTCTTATCCGATGATGTTTTCGTTGCAGCACTGCGAAAAATAAGTTGTTGTTTTTACAGTATAACGCTGAAAAAGCAGAGGCTTCAGTTTAAAACTGTAAAATCGCAGTAATAAACTGCAAAACTAGCAATTTTGCAGTTTATTACTGTAAAAATATCAATTTTACAGTTTATTACAGTAAAATTAACAATGCTACAGTTTATCACATCAAATTAACTGTATTATACTGTAAAAACAACAGTATAATGCTGGCAGCAGAGGTTCCAGTTTAAAACCGTAAAATGCACAGTAATAAACTGTGAAACTAGCAATGTGGCAGTTTATTACTGTAAATTAGCAATTTTGCAGCTTCCTTCTGTAAAATGAGCATTTTGCAGTTTTTTACGGTAAAATTACTGTAATAATATCTGTACCATACTGTAAAAACAACATTCATATTTTACAATGTGATGGATCAAGCGATCAAGGAAACATTGAGTTGATGAACAACTTGCAGCTGTGGAATTCGGATAGTAAAAATTATACATATAATACTCAATCTATATCAAAAATGAGAGATTTGTACACCTATATTTACACTTTATTTTCGGGATTTTAAACTCTGGCTTATGATTGTTATGTATTCAAATTATAAGAAATTATTTTATTGTCGTGAAGGTCGAGGGAAGTATCAGCAGAAATGCTTTTTTGAGGTACAGTGAGGGCCGGTTAATTAAATCAGTGGTTAATTGAAGCAGTATAAATTCCAGCTTTCTTAAACTAGCTGATTTATTAAATCAGCCACTTGATTGCACAGTAATCACTTTATTGCACTCTTGTATGAATCACGTTTGTTATAAACAGTTTTGATTTTAAAACAAATCGGCTTGTTCAATAATGCAGCTAAATTAATAAAGATGAACTTTGTTCTGTTTTTGACGATTTGATTCAATAAAGAGGCTGATTCAATTAACCATTGATTCAATTAACCACTGATTCAGTTAACTACTGATTTAATTAACCACTGATTCAATCAACCGGCGCCCACTGTATCAAAAAAACTGTTAAGAACAAACGGGATCCATATAAGCAGGGGCCACTGTATTTCAAGAAACGCGTTTTGGATTCCGTATACTAATAATAGGGAAATGTTGGAATTTGACGTTTTACTGTCTTTTTTTTTTCAGCGAAATAAAGTAAACAAGCTTGTCCCATAAAGTACAGTAAATGACAAAAATGCAAAAAAGAAAAAAAAAATGCAGTTACTACTCTTTATCTTCCCACGGCAGTGTATATCATAATATAAAGTATCAAATTTCTAAAAACTTTTCTTGTACAGGGTCTGTCGTAATATAGGGATAGTAGGTTATAAAAGAGACTGAACTTCGAAACAAATTGAAAGTTTTATTGAATAAACATTGAAAAAAAATCTGGTATTGACCCCACACTACTTCCTTTTACGTGTAAATTTCTTAGTAGTTGCCTTAAGTGTTAAAAAAGTGCTTGGAGTGAGCAAGGTAACAATTCAAATATTTACTCCCCTAATCTGCCACAAAACAATGCAAAAAATATTTTACAATGGTTAATTTTCTAAATATTGCTGATTTTAATATCATTCAGTGAATTTTTCGCAGAATATCGCCAATAGCGCCAAGTTGAACCCAAATTCAAAAAATAATTTTTTCGCCAAATTTGTCGCCAACTTGGCGATATGTCGCCAAGTTGGCGTCAAACACTTGGCGACCAAAAGCTTGGCGACATGTCGCCAAGTGGTCGCGCCAATTCATATCACTTGAGTCTGTATTGAAATTAACATTGATTTACCCCAAAAAAGGTGTAAAAGACCCCCTTGGGAACATTCGAATGCAATCACAAGGGGAGGTGCACAACTAGACCCCCCTCAGAGCCTACATACCAAGCAAGAAGTTTCTACGGCATATAGTTTTTGAGTTATGCGACATACATACTCACATACGTACACACAGACGTCACGAGAAAACTCGTCGTAATTTACTCGGGGGTGGTCGAAATTGATTTTTCGGCTGTTTGTATGTTGTTAGGTACATATGCACGTGCTGATAGGTCGAAAAAACTACGCGACATTCATTCGGGGGTGAGCAAAGTCAAAATTTAGACCGAAACTTGAGTGAAATTTTTTTCGTGATCACAATACTTCCTTTACTACGTAAAAGGAAGTAAAAAATGTATGCTATTTGCATGTCATTACTTGGTTTTAAATGTGACACCATACATAGGGTCGCATTCACGATCAGCGTTTTTCTCCAGGCGTCGAATGAAATCTTTCAAGACCCGACAAGCACTTCCACTGGGATCTCCTCCGCAGCTGTACGTATCATTTACTTGAGCTCAGCCACGGTAATAGTAATAGAACGTGAGAAGTACTTTACTACGCAAATATACTTACATTCGAAGCCTGGAGGCGTGCGTTGATCGTTATAGCGACCATCTGTATGGTATCATATTCAAAAACAAATAATGGCATGTCATCGTAAAGGCATACTTTTTTTTTCTTTGACAATGTTTGCATCAGTAAAATTTTCAATTTGTTTCCGAAGTTCTGTCTCTTTAATATCCCAGTATGCATTACACCGGACCCTAAATCTAAAATGATAGGTACGGGTTGCGAGAGGGAGCTTGCGATCACGCCCTTAACACATGGGGCTGACTACCGCAGCTAGAATTAACTTTCTGGGGTGGTATCATAACATTGCTTACTTGCATGTAAACTACCGTATTACCTTCGCAATAGTGTCAAAAGAAAGGTTTCTTGGAGGGTTGACCTGTAGATAATACTCCATTGTACTGAAAGATTTTAATCTTGAAAGAGTTTAAATTTCCATTTAAATTAACCTTCATAATAAAAACTGACAAAAGAAGATGCTAGGGCACAAAATACCTCAAGCTCCATAATAGAGCACGAACTGCGTGCACGTAATAAAATCGTTTTCAGTCTTTTTCACGCCGAAATCGAAATGAGCTACCGTTTTCCCAACTCTCGTTTTCCTTTTTTTCTCTCGACCAATCACGACTTGGTGAATTATCGCGCAACATAACTCTAATTAAGACAGCGCTTGGGATCACTAAAACAGCCATTTTAACTCTTTCGTTCGTGGGGAGAAGCAGATTATACAGAAAGTCGTGCGTATCGCTGCGCTTAAACGTCTCACTGGAAGTTGTGAAAAATAAAAAAAGGGTACGGTTGAAGAGAAAAGAAATTCCAAACCAATAGATTAAAAGGTTTTGTATCGTGATGGATTGTGGCAATATAGCGCGTCATGGGCATGATGAATGATTTTTATTTCAATCTCATCCCATGAGAAGTAAATAGCATTTTAAAATTAGTTAATTCTGAACTTTTCAGGGCTGAAATTTTGTTTTTTGAAGTTGGGAACAACCAAGTGCAAAAATTAACTCAAAGAAAATTTTTGACAAGTGTATTAAAATGGAGTTTTAAAATTGCTCTTTGGTGGATAAAATTAAGTGTTACACTTCAAAAATTGAACTGTTGTTTTTACAGTACAGTACTGGCAGCCGAGGTTCCAATTTAAAACTAAAATGCACAGTAATAATTAATAAACTGTAAAACTAGCAATTTTACAGTTTATTGCCGCAAAATTTAGCTGTATTATACTGTAAACACATCAGTATAATACTGGCAGCAGAGGTTCCAGTTTAAAACTGTAAAATGCACGCATTAAACTGTTAAATTAGTAATTTACAGTTTATTACTGTAAAATTAGCAATGTTTACAGTTTATTAATATAAAATTAGCTGTATTATACTGTAAAAACAACATTCATTTTTTACAGTGTACAGAATTTGCAGAACTAAAAAAAAAAAGTCAGCCTATGGTAGGGAAACGAGGGTAGTGTAAGGAAAAAATTCGTCGCTACGGGTTCCAACAGATTTGCTTAATAATCCAAGTAGATAAAGTTTTTATTGGCTCAGAAGCGAACGTATCTCAACGTCCGCTATTGGGAGAAAATAAATCAATTAATTTCTGTATCATGATTTTTTTTTTTCAAATTTAATTTATTACATGGAAGTAGATTATTTCGTAAAACGTAGAGTTCTTCATTAAGTTCATGCAATAAAACTATGCTCTAAGACATTTATATCCTCTGTAAGTTGCTTTGTGCAGCGATTGATGCCCCATCTGTCAAAATGTAATTTGCTTCTCTCTCTCTCTCTCTCTCTCTCTCTCTCTCCATACACTTTTTTTTTTTTTTTTTGCATTCGTTCGCTGTTCAGACAATTCGTAGTGAAATTGTTTTCTTTGTTAAGATTAACCATTGGCAGATATTAGGCAAGTAATTCATTTATAGTCCGAACACATTCAATTTAGGAGAAGTTGTGTTCAAGATAACAAGTTTTATGCGAATGGAAATTACCATCTCTGTCGATCGAGCATTTTATATATTTTTGCAAGCACTTTTTCTTGTGGGAGCTTTAGAAAATCCAATCTGCTGTAAAAGAAAAAAAAAAGTTTTTAACCAGTGGGTGATGTCACAAAAAAAGTAATTCTATTCCTCATAGAACTATTCCTCATTCCATCAAGAAACCTCTGATGTCAGTATTATACTGTTGTTTTTAAAGTATAATACAATTAATTTCATGGTAAAATTGCTCATTTTACAGTAAAAAACTGTAAAATTGCTAGTTTTACAGTAATAAACTGAGAAATAGCTATAGTTACACATTATTTTACTTTGCTTTTACTATTTTAAACTTTAACCTCTACTACCAGTATTATACTGTAAGAACAACTTTTTTTTTTTTTTTTTTGTAGTGTATGAATAAGTTCTGTTTATACTCCCTAAAATGCTGCACTTTCACTTTCGATCAGTGCCTCCAGGCTTCGCCTATAGTTTATCCTCACTTCGCACAAGACCACAAAACTGAACAATGGAACACCTTTAAAGTGCAATCCATTTCCATCCACTGCTTGATTAAGAAGAATGCGAAGACAAATTGTCGACAATTGCCTCGATTGGAATAAACACAAGCTGAACAGAATCTTCAAAGAGGATTGTTATTTATGACTGGATGCTGTACCCCCTATAATTCAGCAAACGCGAACGGTCTTGCTGGAAAGGATTGAAAAAATGAAGCGACGCCATGCTGCGGGTCTCTTTGTTGCATCATGAAAGAGGCCTTTTATCACCCGTGACAAAGTGTCGCCATTGTCCTGAATGGAGCATTCCACAGGTGAGGACCATGCATCTTCCGTAGCTACAAATCACCAAATCGGGTAGGAGAAGGCTTGGTAAATGTATGTTGGAAGATGACGTTTTTCTGATGCTAAATTTTCCATAAAAAATTAGGGATTTAGATAGTGCTCACTTTTAACATTTCATAAATGAAATATTTTAAAACTCTGCAAGTCAACTAACATTTCTTCTGACTTGATTTCTGCAAGAAATTAGTAGCCTCTGGATATCTTCTCACGTGGTGGTTACCAACAATAGCATTGGAGGAAATTTCCACTTAGTTTGACAAAAAAGTTCAAGATGAGACTGATTTTTTTTAAATAAAATTTTCCAAGTCTTCTTTTTCATTCATTCAATGTAACAGTTTCTTACCCTGACTGGATTGCATTGAGTCCAAAACCTAGCAAAGGGGAGGGATCCTCGGGTCTGGATCCTTCCAAAATTACTGTACAAAAATCACTTATTTTTAAGAAACGTTATTTTTGGAGAAATAAAAACACCTGTCACGAGAGCAGAAAATTTTGCGAAATTTATATGAACAGAATTAAAAGTAGATTGTTTGTATAACTTTAAAACACGAGATAGCTATCATTAATTTACCTTTATGGGATCTTAACTTCATGAGCGTTAACATAATTTAAAAACAGAAGCAAAATAATAAATTTTTGACTCTGTGCTACTATTGCTAAGGGTCATTTTCACCATATGCTTACATTTCAGAATTTTTAAGTAATTTTTTTAACTTGCTATTTTCTTTTAGAATCACTAACAGATGTTTTGTCACATATTTTAGGTGTGTGAAAAAGTAATTGGTTGTACACTTTGATGCATAATTAAGTATTCAAATGCTGTTGTAAAACTTTAAGTTGCAAGGAAAATTGTCGTCCGTTACCATACAAAATCAATATGAAATCTCACTTTTAAACTATATCATAGCGCCTAGAACCAACTTCATTTGAAATTATTTGCGTCCCTGAAGCTTAAAACGATGTTTGTGATCATTAAAATATTGATCAAAAACTGTATGGTAACGGACTTGACATTTGGTAACGGATTTGACCAGTAACGGACTTGACATTTCAACCAAAAATGTCAAATTATGGCTAGGTTATCGAATTTAAAAATTGAACAACAATATGCATTTTCTTAGAGTTCTATAATAAATAATACTTCGAGGTAAAAGTTGAGAAAAAGTAAAAATTAATACTAAAATATTTGGTAACAGATTTGACAAAGAATAAAAATACGCACCCGGAAGAAATCTTGTGCGAAACGCCTCAGCAATATTTCTCGACTCAGGAAAACAAAATGGTACGAAATAGTTACGTCACTAGTTTGTTAAGTTAACTGAATGCGTCTTACCATCTTTTGACTGCAATAAATACCTTTTTAGCTAAAATAATCTTGGGGTAACGGACTTGACAAGAACTGCCGGACAAAATATATTCATACATTTCTTAATGAAAAAAAATTACTATTGTCAATATTTATTATGAATATCATATACTAATAGTTAATATATGAAAATAATTTGTTGTATATACTTTTTTATACAATTAAGTATATAAAAAATAGTTGAACTTGCGAAAACTGGAAATGGACTAGCGTTTTTGCTTTGATTCTCATTTTTAAAGACTTATATAAAAATAAATTAATTAATTTCAATAATTTTTTGAGTGATAGAATTTTTTTGGGGGGTATTGCTTGCAGAAAATAATTGTTCGCATTGAATTTAAAATATAAGTTATGTTTCAAAATCGTCTTTTTAACCTCCGGACAGCAAATGTAAGCAAATTTTGAAAATTACCCCTAAACCGCTGTTACTATCTTTATCTAATTATCACATGGCATTCAAGCTTCAGGTCTTTAACATTAGTAGAAACAAAAGCAAAATAACAAAATGTCGTCTTTCTGTGCGTGTGTGTGACTTGATTCCCTTTCAGCAGATTCTGAATGTGAGATGATTTTCAATTGTTTAGTTTGCCATTCATTGACGGCAATCAATTAGTTACTTCAAAATTAATTGTAATTTAAAATGGCAATCAATGAACCTTAACGGAATGAAGCTTTACGTTTTTTTACTAATAGATTGATTGACTCGCCTAAGTCATCAATATGAAAATGACAGCAGGGTTTCATGTATAATTGCAGTAACGTGCTATGTCATTAGTCATTGACTCTCCCTCCCTTCTCTCTGTTTCAAAGATTTTAGTTTCTGTATGTGGTTCATCTTTTCTTTTAATGCTATTATTAATTTGCAAAACCAATTAACATTTAGGCATATCTTTGTCAAAAAAGAACGTAATATTTAACATTGGTCATTGTTTTATGAGGATTGAATTAAGTGAATAGGATTCTTTTACTTCTTAATAAAAATGCGTTCTTGCTCAAAGGTTAAATATTTCATATAATTTGCATTGTAATGTAAGACAAAAAAAAGATACACTGAAGTGACAAAAGTCATGGGATAGCAATATGCAAATTTTCAGATGGCAGTAGCATCGCATAGAACAGGTATAAATGCGCAGTGCTTTTACAGAGCTTTCATTTCTGTTCAAGTTATTCATGTGAAGAGGTTTTAACGTGATGATGACCGCACGACGTGAATTAACAGACTTTGAACGCGGAATGTTAGTTGGAGCTAGACGCATGGGTCATGCCATTTCGGAAATCGTTAGAGAATTCAACATTCCCAGATCCACTGTGTCAAGAGTGTGCCGAGAGTATGAAATTTCAGGCATAACATCCCACCATGGACAGCGCAGTGGTCGACCGCCTGCACTTAAAGATCGAGACCGGCGACGTCTGCAAAGAGTCGTAAATTCTAACAGACAAGCAACACTGCGTCAAATCACCGTAGAAATCAATGTGGGACGTACAATGGACGTGTCTGCTAGAACTGTGCGGAGAAATTCGGATTTCTTGGGCTATTCCAGCAGAAGACCGACTCGAGTGCCTTTACTGACAGAACGACATCGCTTGCAGCGACTCTCGTGGGCACGTGAGCATATCGGTTGGTCCCTAGATGAATGGAAAACCGTGGCCTGGTCCGATGAGTCACGATTTCAGCTGGTAAGAGCCGATGGTAGGGTTCGAGTGTGGCGCAGACCCCACGAAGCCATGGACCCAAACTGTCAGCAAGGCACTGTTCAAGCTGGTGGTGGCTCCGTAATGGTGTGGGCTGTTTTTTCATGGCATGGACTTGGTCCTCTAGTGCGACTGGACCGAACATTGACTGGAAATGCTTATGTGCAGCTACTTGGAGATCACTTGCAGCCATTCATGGACTTCATGTACCCAAACAACGATGGGATTTTTATGGATGACAATGAGCCATGTCACCGGGCCACAACTGTTCGCAATTGGTTTGAAGAAAATTCTGGACAATTCCAACGAATGATTTGGCCACCTAGATTGCCCGACATGAATCCCATTGAGCATTTATGGGACACCATCGAGAGGTCTGTTCGTGCCCAAAATCCTGCCCCATCAACGCTTTCACAATTATGGACGTCTATCGAGACAGCATGGCTCAATATTCCTGCAGAAGACTTCCAACGACTTGTTGAGTCCATGCCACGTCGAGTTGTTGCACTTCGCCGGGCAAAAGGAGGGCCGACACGATATTAAGAGGTATCTCATGACTTTTGTCACTTCAGTGTATTATTATTGATTAAATTTGAATGCTAAAGACGGAAAGAAAACAGTCACTATGTCAAGACCAATCTCAATAGAACGTAATCATTTAAACATTGAGACAGTGGGAAGTACACTGATCAAAACAATTGAGGGAGCACATGGTTTTAACAAAATTACGCAAAGGTGTATACCAATAAGTAACATAAAATAAATCATCCATAACTTAAAGCCTACCAGGAAACGGAAGAAAAAAACTTTATATACAAATTAAAGTTCATGACGTGAAAAAATAGAAAAAGGAGATAAGGGCAGAAATCTTGATGTTTTAGAAAAGTCTTGGCCCCTTAATTGTTTTGAGCAGTGTAGTTAACAGTAAAATATGATAAATAGAAGTTAGTAATAACAATAATAGTAATGCAGTAATGCAGTACAATAGTTTTTCAAACTTATGGTGAAGATATGGATGAATGTTGTGCTCATATTTGTTTCACCCATCTTAGAGAGCAGGTTTTAATTGTGACACTAACCAATTCAAATTTTAACTTAATTGTGACTCTTCATCAGTCGATTCAAACCTCCATCAGACACCCGAACTGCCGATCAAATGATCAAAATCAACGGTTCCTGCATTTGAGGAAGGTTTAAATCGGTTGGTGAATTTGACCATAAGAAGTAAAGAGGTGTGAGGAGCAAACAATAGTATTTGACGAAAACTAAAGCAAAATATAACTTGTGACTTGAATATATAGTCACCTGAAGCCGCTTGAAATAAAAATTAAATAAATTATTCTAATAATAAAATTGAAATTTTCACGCTTTGTCTTTCGGCGAATGTTAGTAAAAGCCCCCCCCACCCCTCATTTTTTTTCTTTTTTATTATTATTTTTTTTTACTTTTTTTTTTTTTTAAATAATGACTTTAGTGCACGCTTGAAAAAAAAACTTGTTCAAATGTAAAAGCATTGAAAATGTATTATTTTAACTCGGGCGTAAATCGGAGATAAATTTTTATTAACTGAAATTCTGAAACTAATATTGATTTTAAAACGTTTTACTTCATCAGAGAATAAAAATATGCTTGCGTGTGAAAGCAGAATATTTTCACGAGCAACAAACAAATAAACGAAACTGAAAACCTTTTGCGGAAATTATATCACCATCTATTATTTCATACTTCAATTTGCATTCAGGAAATTGCAAAACGCGTTAATGGAATCTGCTGGACGTAAAATCGTCAACATCTGTTAAATTGCCGTCCAGTGTGTATCTTTTCCTACACACTGTTCGCATTTCGTCTTCAATATACTCAATCATACTCTTTAAATATCGATTAAGATCGACTGCGATCGCAAAAAAGGAGATTTAAGTCATAGAGAGGCCACATTGTATCGCAGATGGTGACCTGTGACCTGCAGCGACCTCTGTGGGTACGACCGCGCGTTCCGAGTTAAGAGGAAATAAAAGCAGAAAGGTTACCTAAGTCAAAGATTTGAAGCGGTTATCATATGTTTAAGGTGCATTAAAGTTAGATATAGACAAAGGTTATGATCGAGTCGTTTTGGCTGGTCAATTTTTGGATTTCTTTTCCGGTTTTCCTCGTAAAGAAAAGAAAAATGTTTTGCAACGTAGCAGGAAGTTCAATTTCTTCTATGCGTTGCTATGTACTTGCTAAAATTTCCTAATATTAAATTTTATTTCAGCCATAAAAGCTTGGTTATTTTGTGGTATATTTTTGGGAACTACAATTACTACTTTTATATACCTATTTAGCTGATTCTTTTATAGGATCAAGGCAGCGGTATCTGCTTCCATCGTAAAACTCGTCATTTCGGGGGAGGGGGTACTCGAGGAGACAATTAACCCCCACCCCTGTCTTTGAGAAATCAATGTGTTTATGTGTATCTGGGAGTGATTTTTACTGTTTTTCGTACAATGAGCACTAAGTATGTGATGTGTGACCCTCCTTTACAGAAAACTGTGGGATGTCGTGTCTGCTCCTTGTGCAGCACATTTATGCTTCTTGCTTCCACAAAGATTGTCTTAAACAAAAATAGAGCAATTACAGCGAAAATAAAATAAAATTAAATTGTAAATTTATTGGAAAAGTATTCTTTAAATACTATATCAATAACAATAAATGTTTCTCAATTTTGTAAAAAATAATAATTGAAGTGAGAAATATTCGTCTATACGCACTAAAATTGATCAGACAAAAAGAGTTCGTTTGTAACTTGTGTTTTATATTTTTTTGCTTAAATCGGAACATATATTCCGTTTTGAGCAGAACGGTCCCATTTTCAACTAACCTGTAGAGTTGCAACATATAGTTGCGCGACACAAACACAATACACTTAAGCAAACTTGCGTGTTAAAAATTATAATTCTACATCAATTCTTTGTTTTAATGGGTTTATTTTTGCCCTTGTGTGCAGTGGGAAGAAACTAAAAATAAGATAAATGGTCACCTCTTTTAAGCATACAAAACGATTCTTAACCGCTAAGTGTTTAAAACATC
The DNA here is from genome assembly GCA_038373865.1 of Uloborus plumipes. Lineage (NCBI taxonomy): Eukaryota > Metazoa > Arthropoda > Arachnida > Araneae > Uloboridae > Uloborus > Uloborus plumipes. The sequence continues at coordinate 96,256 of JAXGGA010003451.1, forward strand.
CCTACTTCATCCTATGGGTCTTTTTTGCTTCTCTTTTCTCCCCGCTTCCTTTTTTTTTTATCAAGAGGATTAATTATCCCTTATTAAAAAAAGACATAAACAACGCGCATTGCACTCCAATTTAATTGTCTTTTACCAGCCAGAGGCATGTAAGTGTGTATTGTGTCAAATGTGGATCCAAGGGGTCGGCCAAGGAGGCAAGGATATTCTGGAGCTAATGTCTTCAGGGGGTAATGGAACAATTTTTGAAAAAATTACGATAAAAAATTTGTTTATTTCTCCCATAATTATGTAGTATAGGTTGCATTTCCTTATACAAGCGAAAATGTTTTTATTTTTAATTAAACGAAAAAGAAAAGTTGAAAAATATTCAAATAAAAAATCCTTTCTTGCACACAATTTGTTTTTCTTCCAGTTAAATTTTATTACCAGAAAATCCATTTCTTAGAAGAGAATTTTAATGGGATTCAAATTTATCAGTAGACTCGAATGCTGACATTTTTTAAATTGTTCAAATTGGAGCAAAAATTTGTTCTAAGTAAAAAAGTGAAACATAATAATCAGGTGGTTTGGCTAAGAGCTTACAAACATAAAAAATAATTTGATTCGAATAGAACTATTACGTCAAAAGTTATTAAGTGAGGAGGAATGACCTTACCTTCAGAAATGATATTCTTTATATGCAAGTATATTGAAATAATTCGCATTTTTGACATGTTTGTTTTTAGCCATATGTTTAAGAGAGTTTAAACCTTCCTTCAAGTTTTTTGAAAAACTTATGCAACAAAGTTACACTAAAAACATGCACACATATGAAACTATACTTATATGAAAGCAACATACATGAAAATTGACGCATTTCAAACCCTTCAAGAACGCTATGAAATCATTTAAAATTAATCAGGAATCAGGCAATCAGGAAAATTCATTAAATCAAGCATGTTTTAAGTTGATTCATTTAGGAACAACTACTTCTGTTTTCTCTAGATTACCTCTATTTCTAATTTGACTGCAGAATTTTTTTTTAGCGTCTTTGCATACCTCAAAAAATAATAGTAATATTTTTTTTTCTCAAATCGAAAACACTTTTGATTCCAGCGTTTAATGATTCAAAATCATTTATGCTCAATATTTTCCGCCTTCTTACAATAACTGCAATTGTGCTACTGAAGCTCCTCTTTTTTTAAATATCGTCTGGCAAACTATAATAATAAATATGCATCAGAAGAATATCTTTCGATAATTCATAGTCTTCTGCGAATAAAAAAAGGCAGAGAAAATTCGTTCTAAGACATAAACGTTCCATACGTGGGATGCCTTTCGATTACGCACGTTCTTTTTATATCGGTGCACACGAAGGCATTTAATAATACTAAAGATGGGCTCCATGAAGAGTCACCACTTGTTGTATTCAAGGAAGTAATAAAAGCTTGCTTTGTCACGATTTTAATTGAGATGAGAGGGCAAGCTAGATTGAAATAGTATTCTGATGACCCTGGGAGGGCACGGGACGCACCCCTTTTTGAGAAACATATTTCGGGCGATTTTTTGGAATTACCATTATTTTTAAAAAGCGCTGGAGAGGAGTGAAGATAATCAAGTGAATCAGATTTAATATACGGACAAGTGGTTTCAATTGGAAACTGTTGTCAAAAATTTTTTTGTAAGAAAATCGGAAATCATTTTCCGTTTACTGATTTAAGGCCAAGCTCCACATTGACGTAAAGCAGAAAAATAAAGCAGAAACGTAAATCGATTAAATAGTTTTCCTATGGAAAGTACCCGGATTTTCGATTTCGGTCGAGTTTCTGCTGATGTGGAGCCAGGCCCTTACTTTTAAAGTTTTTTTTTTCGTGTATGTGTTTGTGCTAGCAAAAAAAAGGTCTTTTTTAAAATTTAAGGAAGAATTGTCAAATAATGAGCCTAAATATATGCTATTCGAAATATAATCAATATAATACCGAACTTAAAATACAATTCTAATGAATTTCAATTTGAAATTTAAACTGGTGATTTTTTTTTCTCGATGACAGAAATTTAATAGTCGAAATAGTAGATAAAAGTAGATGAACATGATGAACATCCCCAGTAATAAACATCGTAATGCTTTGAAAAGTAGTTCAAAGGGTTTTTCTCAGACCATTTGTCAGTAGTGACTTCTTACTACATATTTCTGAAGAAAAACGGCTAGATAAATGTATTTGTCCACTGGAGTGTTCATTCACTGAGCTGGGCACTTCAAATTCTCAAAAAACTGCTGCGGAAGTATAAAAGTTGATTTATATTTCCGAAAGCAGATTTTTGAAAATAAACCAAGTTTTAAGAATAATTTATCTATCAGTGATGCTCGAACTTTTTTTTTTACCCGAAGGCCGCACCTTATACCAAAATTAATCTCGTCCAAGTACATATAAAATTTGAATTAATTTAAATATTTCTGTTGTTGTCTTGTGCCAGCTAGGCTGGCAGTTTGGGATGCTCTGCTTCAGTTTTCCAACTGTACCGCAATTTGGTATGAAGGCCGACTTCTAGAATACACATACCATACACTATTAGGACCCGCTCTTAGAGTAAGAAACTGTTCACGGTGTAACAAACGTTCATCCAAAGAAAGGACAGGAGACTAAAATTACATCCATGCACGAGTCGGAATTCGAACCCGGGTCCTCTCCATCCGCATTCAAACTTCTCTGCCCCTAGACAATATAGCCGGCTTTAAATATTTTTTCATAGGTAACATAGGAAAACGCGGAAAGGGAAAATTACAATCTAGAACACTATTATTACTACATGCTTATTCAAATGATATGAAACAAATTCCAGCCATATTTTAGTATAATTTTTCATATGATCTACAATTTTAGAGGCTTCTAGACCGACTTCCTGAGTCTAATGGTAAATCAGGCTCTGCTCGCATGGAGTGTAATACCACAACAAAAATACATATATGGTAGAGATAGACGATATAGGGCAACTTTTAATTATGGCATAGAGCTATACAATCCGACGTCACCACTGGACGACAGGCTCATCATTATAAAATCATAATAGAAACATTCAATAGCACCTCTGACCATAATATTAGGGTTGAGATGCTCTGCTGAATAACATTTGATGAAGGAAGACATTCACTCTCTTAACATCTGATGAAATCGTATCCATCGTTTTAGGGCGCTTTTACACTTGACGACACGACAACGACGAAAGTCGGACGGTAATACAGCAACGATAAGTACCGTGTCGTGACGTTTATAGCACTGCTTTTCCACTCAAACGATATCGTTTCTCCGAACGGGTCATTTTCCATCGCATTTCATTTCGAGATAGCACTGTGCTCACACGTATATTATTATGGCTCCTCCATTTATCAGATTACGACTGTTATATTTACTTTACTTCCAGAAAAAGAAAACAAATGAAAAATACGATATTGAGTGCATGATATTCACAACTTTATTACATTATCACTCACCTTGTTTACTAAGAACGAAACGCATACTATCTGCTGGAATTGCAGAGCGATAAATGGCGGATCTAACTCCCAAAAGTTAGCCATAGAACTTTTTAAAATTAAGTCCACAGTTCGTCATGATATAAGTTGGTCGTCGCAATATAGTTTTGTTTTGTTTTCGTAATTGTAGTGCTCTTTAGTACTAAACGAGTGTATCCCCATTTCGTTATAATGAAGAGAATTCGTTAACAAATATGTTTCGTTGTCAATCGTCTCTTCGTTGACACCATCGCTTCTTTGCGAATAGATTCGCCATTTATCCCTCGGCGGCGCCAACACTGTCAGAATGAAAACTTGAGTTTTTTTTTTTTTTTTTGTTGCATTAAAAATCGTCTGAGCAACAATAATGAAACAAAATACCAACTAAAATGAATAAAATTGTTTTATTGCTACATCTTTTGTTTATCGTCTGCAAATTGAAGCTTATATTTATTAATAAAGATATGTCGAATTTAAACGCAATTGCTATATAGTTCGAAGAAAGTAAACAGATGGATGAGTATCGTCACGATTTTAAAGGAGAGACGGATGCCATCCGACACGAATGGGACGACAAACGACAGCGTTCGGTCGGAGACGGCAGAATCGTCCTGGAATCGGGAGATGGAAAAGCGCATAGCATATTTTAATGCATTTTGCGTGCTCCAATGTCGGATGACGACAATCGCTTACGATTTATCGTTGCCGTGTCGGTAAGTGTAAAAGCGCCCTTAGTCCAGATTGTAGCTTCAGTCGTTAGAGAGGAAGACTCGTAGCAAATCGAACGACTCGAATCTCCGTGGTTAAGCTGTAGCTTTGTAAACCACTAGCAGAGGAATCGCTGTAGGTAGCCTACGAAGCGACGAAGCAAACGCTTAGCCACAATGTCCAGGGCCTGAGTAGAACGTTGGAAAGCTATAGGCCGAACCTTTTTCAGAGATGGAGGACCTGTAGGCCAACCTTTTAATTTCAACTACTGGCTAAAACAATTTTCGACATTTGGGTGCTTCTAAAAAGCAAGGGTACTAGATAAAAGCCTATTTAGTCTATTCAGTCTCCAGGCCTTAAAAATGTCCAGTGCCAAATTGAACAAAACTTTGCTAAAGGCAACGTATAAATGTGTGAGCTCGTGTTCCATGTGTGTTTGTGCGTGTGAGAGAGAGAGAATACGACACAAACTTCGTTCTTTTCATGTGCGGAATCAGTTATTTGCCATAAGAAATAGGAAAAGGTTCCCTGTTCTATGTACGCATTAAGTTTTACGCTTAAATTAAACTAATTGCAATTACTTCAATGTACCATTCGAGCCTCCACTCCCGCCAGTTCTCGTATCCTCCACTGGACGCAAGTAGACCACCTTAGTCGCAGACGACTTTTTTTATTTTCCTCCTGACACAAACCGCCCTTCCATTCGCTGTCTTGCTTGTGTCATTTCTCGAAATGACAGACAGACAGCATTTGCCACTGCTTGTAGAGAGTGAAAGAAAAAGATGCATCATTCTCCGAGGCTTAAAGTCATTCGGAAAAGGTGAAAGGTTAAAAGCAGCGCTTCAGTTTCCGTTTCGACTTTGTTTCTGATGCGAGTCGACAGGCCAATAGCCCCGCGTTGTGCGCCATTTGTGAATGTGAAAGGGTTCTGTTTTTTCTATTTATATTATTTTATCTATTCATTTATTTTTTTTAATATAAAATCGAGTTTTGATTATCTTTACTTTAATACTTTGAAACATAGTGCATGAAGTAATGCGTTAAACTTAGCCGAATTCATTGGTACTTCAGATTTTTTTTTATTTATTATTTATTTTTTAATATAGTGGGAAATTTCAAATTTGGCAGAATAGAATGTTTTGCTTTTGTGGAAAATGTTTATTCGACAGAAGATGCACATTCCTCCAATAAAATTTAGAAATGGCAGTTTAATAAATTATTTTAAATTCTCTTGTCTTATCCATCAAAAATTGGGAAAATAATTAATTGGTTGAGTTTTTTCGGAAACAGTACGAAAAAAAAAAAAAGAATTGTAGTTACCTATAGTTGTAATATATTCACCTCATGATACATAAGTTTCCCAATTTAACCCGTTTCTTTTAAACTTTACTTCAGTTTCTTATTTTATGTCACAACGTCAGCGTTCTAAGTTGTCAAAGTCGATTTCGATGCGATTAAATTCGTTTCTCTTTAGTCATTTACTGTGAACTAGACCAGTGGTTCTCAACCTTTTCACGGCTAACGCCCCCTTCAGGAGTGAAAATTTTCCCAACGCCCCCCTTTATGTAAAAAATGAGGGGGTTTTCAAAGAGAGGTAAAAAGCTTAAAATAATTTCCTTCCGGAATTTTACAAAACGGTTAAACATATATTTTTCTTCGGTAGACATTATTATATACAGAATTAAAATGAAGAATTTAGAAAAAAAAAATAAGGCTTAAAAATGTTTCACTTTCAAAAGAATAGCAAATTGAAATGAAATATAATAAAAATAAACAAGCAAAAAGAAATTTTCACTCAAAATATGAAGAAAACAACAAGATGAAATAAAAATAAACACGCAAGCATTTTTTTTCTATATGTCATTCAAAATATAAAAGAAACAATCAGAAATACA
>JAXGGA010003452.1:0-102315 GCA_038373865.1 Uloborus plumipes
CTCGTGTTTGTAAGGACTGCTGCGTTGTTCAGAAGCTGTTGTCCTCATTGTACGCTGAATTTTTAGGGGCAATGACCCCTAAAATTTTACGGAAAATTTTTAGGAATGGAATATTTTACCAAGATTTCGCTTTATTTATAGTTAGAGCACTAATATTATTAGAGTACTGCAAGAGTAATAAGTAAATTACTACCTGTATGGGTGGATTGGTTTTGCATTTTAATGAAAAAAAAATCAAGCTCTCTTCATCAAGGCACATTTTCGGCGCAACTATGACACCGTTTCACTTTCTAATAAATCTTGAACTGGTTTGCTTTATTTTTGGGGCGTGTTCCTTATGTCCTTTACACTTCATAAAACTAAGTATTAGAATACTTCATTAAGTGGAATGTTTTTATACACAATTGTCACGTACATGTTGCTCACTAAATTATGGTGCTTAGATTTTAAGAATGGGCATTAGTCACGCTTCCTAACGCCTGTTTATTTCGTTTTCATCTGTGTGAAATTAATCCCTTGCTGCGTTTTGCTTAACTGCAATGCTGTACGTTTATGACATTTTTTTTTTGTGTGTGTGTCATGCAAGAAAGTTGAAAACTGTTGCATTACAAAAAAGCAATTAAAGGGGCAAGTGGATAAAGGTGATATGTGACAATTTTGGAAAAACTTACTTTTTAGCCTACTTTCCCGTTAAAAATAAAAGAAAGACGAAAAAAGTATTAAAAGTAGCTTAATGCATCTAAAAAATATCGCCAAGTCTAAAAAATATCGCCAAGTTAAAAAAAATATCGCCAAGTCCAAAAAATATCGCCAAGTTAAAAAAATAAAAAAGTAAAATGAATATCGAAAAATTAAAAATTTGAAAGTAGGGTATTGAGATGGGGAATTTGTGTGTGTGTCGGTCGGTCGGTCGGTCGGTCTGTCGGTCTGTCGGTCTGTCTGTCTGTCCCCCCCCCCCCCTAATAACTTTTGAATGAACATTCCGATTTTGACAAACTTTTTTTTGTTGGAAAGATCTCGGCGAGTACAGCTCATTCCCATTTTTGATTTTTCGATTTGAACAATTTTTGGTTCAACTTTGAACCGTTCAAACAAAATGTCCCGCGATGCTAACTTTTGAATGAACAGTCCGATTTGAACAAACTTTTTTTTTGTTCGAAAGATCTTTTCAAGGACACTTCATTCCCATATCTACATTTTCGATTTGAACAATGTTTCGTTCAACATTGAACCGTTCAAACAAGCTGTCACCCCTAATAACTTTTGAATGAACAGTCCGATTTAAACAAACTTTTTTTTGTTCGAAGCATCTCGGCAAGGATACTTTATTACCGTATTTAAATTTTTAATTTGAACATTTTTGGTTCAACATTGAGCCGTTCAAGCAACCTTTCTCCACCTAATAACTTTTGAGTGAACCGTTCGAATGGAATAAACTTTTTTTTGTTTGAAAGATCTCGGAGAGGCTTTCCCATACATTCCCATATTTCGCTTTTTGATTTGAACCATTTTTCGTTCAATATTGAACCGTTCAGAAAAAAAAATTAACATTAGCCTCTACGGGGATTTTAAGTTGAATGTTGATCCTCAACTTAAAGTCGGATTTCCTTCAAACTACCTTTGTAAGAAAATGGTTTTGATAAATAATGTTTGTAAAGTACTTTTCTGAGTAATCTTCTGTGAAGACTCTGATTCCAACTCCGACTCCGCGAACATGGCGGAAATGCAGGCTCAGAAAAAAAAATGACAGAACGTGCAGACGATTTTTTGTTTATTTTTTCATTTGTTTTATTTTATTTATTATTATTATTATTATTTTTTTGCAGACGATTTTTTTTTGTAACAAAAATTTTTCATTCACGAGAACATTTTATTCTTTATTTATATTTAACAACTGGCAACGGATTAAAAGTGAAATTCGAGACATTTTATTAACGGACGAGTTTTTTTTTTCTTTTTTTTTTTTTTTTTCTTTCTTTGATAAAATGTGTTTTGACGCTCTTTGTACTTTTATTTTTTTATTTATTTATTTTATTATTATTATTATTTTTTTTTTTTTTTTGAAAACGATGGAGGATTTTTTCTACGGAGGAACTGTAACAGTTACGCTCTGGCGCGACAAAACTTTATTTATTCGTTAATTACTTTTTACGTGTCTATTTCATCTGATGAGAGGGGTATATTTTGCTTTTCGAAATCAGCTCTAAGTGCTAAAAAGGTATGTTTGACATAATATACAGTCTCAGATAATCAAGAGAATAATGATCAGATGCGAGAATGCCGATGTCGATGTACGGGAAAGTAGGCTCGTTTAGTTCTTGACAGAACTTCTTGTTACCATTGATAAAAGTGATAAGGTAATAATTATTTTTTGAAAGCTCTTTCTAGAAATTTAAAAAATTATCACATATTACTTTTATTCACTTGCCTATTGTGTTTGTGAGTTAACACACTTGAACACAAACTAGTTTGAATTTGTATAAATTGGCGAAATTCAAATGTCACTTATCACCTTTATCCACTTACCCATTCAATTATAAAGATACAAATGTTTCAACTAAAACATTAATCATTTAGTAACACTCTTTGTTCACATACTGCAAGCATTAGGTATAAATATTATTATTGCTTTATTTACTTATTTTTTTCATCCGAGTCGGAATTTGGAATCGGAGTCGATCATTTACCCTCAAAGTTCACAACTATACCAGTGCTGCAACAAGAAGAATCTGTTGAGATAACTTTTTATTTGGAGCCCTTGGCATAAAGCAGTATTTTCAATCCTAATAGTTTAATATGCATTTATGTTGGCATGGCATTTATAGTGCTGCTCCAGCTGCAATCACAACTTTAACTGTAGGAACAGTGTTCAGAAGTGCGTAGTTGTCGACAGGTGTAGGGTACAAGACGTGCGCTAAGTGTACGACTAATGTGTCTAGGGAAAATGGTCATTGTCCCAGATATGTGAATAATTGGCAAATATTTAAATTTCTTACAACCTTAAACTACAAAGCTTCGCGTTTTTGCCCCGGCACACACATTAATACATAAAAATGTTGTATGACTTATTTCGATAATAGTATATAGTTGTTGTCAATGGTAATGTTCCCGGTGAAAATGTTTAGTTTCTAAAAGCAGTTTAATTTAAGTAAAGATAATAATAAATATGAATTTTGACACTTAATAACAGTGGCGGCTCGTGCCTTAATTTAGTGGATGGGCTCGCGATTTTACGTTTTTCCAGTATAATGCTTACACAGATAAAATGGAGGAAACAATAGTTAGGAAACTAATGCTAAGCGACGTAAAATAATATTTATCTATTTCATTGATATTGTAACGGGAGAGTCCTTTTTTGGACATCCTTGGTCCTGGATATAAATGTAATCATGATATGGCTATAAATTTAGAGCTTTAGACTACTTATCTCTTCTCCAAGCATTCATAATGTGACACCCGGCAGGATGACAAAGTTCATAGAGCCCATACAATACTTACAACCCTTTTTAATATATTAGCACAGCATTGTGACAAATGAGATAAAATTCAAACTAATACCAAGAAAATGGCAAACGCTCCGCAAGTCAAAAATAAAGTTTTCACAGAAAAATTTCGAAAATAAGAATCTCTAGTTCCAAATCGCAAATCCATAAATAATAATAAATAATAAATCCATATACATAAAACAGAGAATATATGTGTATGTGTATGTATGTTCCCCATACAAATCCACAGTGAACGTCGGATCTGGCTGGACTAAATTTAGCAATACTAAAATTGGCCCGTACTTGGGCATGGGCACCCGTGAAGGGTCGTTCGAATGCCAAAAAAGTACCGATCCGTTCGAATTTCAATTTAACGACTCAAAATTGCTCTTTTAACCCGAAATAATTATCGGATCTTCTCGATTTTGGTCTCATTTTAAAGCCTGCGAAAAATATCCTTTAGGGAGATTTTCTTCTGAAGGTTTTGAAAACTCCGAACCGCTAACATCACCCAGGAAAAAGATACTGCCGTTTTTAAGTTAGTAAGATCGATTTTAAATTGGATTTATTCATATCGTTTGCACGATCGTGAAATAAATTAAATAGCGTGAAATAAATTATTGATAACAAAAAGCGGGGATTGATAACAACTTGTAGCGAGGATTTAAAACTTTTTTGGCGATTGATTCATTTTTCGTACTGCGCAAAATGTCGACTTAAATCTAATCGGGACTTTTATAGACACGCGTTCCTTGACATAAATTTTACTCTCAAGGTATACCGGGCAGAGTCGGGCCACGCAGCTAGTAAATAAATAAAATATGCATGCATTGTATTACAAATAGGTGAGGGGGGATGAAACTGGCAATCTTTATGCCTGTTAGTAATAAGTGTTGAAAATGAAAAAAGAAAGACAAAGAAAAAGTTTAAATGTTATAAAAATCAATCAAAAAAAGAAAAAAAAAAACGAAGAGCGCGGAGCGAAAAAAAGCGAGAATAATACAGGGGTCAGAGATTGTCTAACTCTGTACAGCGAGGAGACATTTCCCTCTCCGTCCCTCATCACCGCTTTGGTTGGGGACAAAGGGAAATTTTGTGGGCCAGAGTGAAAAGTGCCCTCTTGGCAGATATTACAAGGGGTGTGATCACTCACCGCTCTTCTTAATCCAGCGATTGTGATTGGCTAAAAGTGGGGGTGTGTCGATCGCTAGCGTGCTTCTATGGAGGGCCATTGCTTGTTGGCCCACGGAGCTTGTGTGAGGCGCTAAAATTGACGGATTTTGAACTTTCTTGTGTTGTACTAGCGATGAGCAGGGGCAGGGGGGTGCCAAAGGTTTAAATATGTGTTGTGCACTATGTTTTTTTTTGAACTGAGATACAAAACGATACATTTTAATTGTGTATTTTTTTTCTTTCAATTTTTCCGGCCCACCCAGCCCATACTGAGGAGCCGCCCCTGCTTGATAGCAAAGATATAGATTTGATGTTTTGAAAATAATAGCAAAAATGAAGCATTTCTAATTTCTTCATCATAACAAACACAATGTCAAGGCAGAACTTCAGGCACTATACTGCTGGGCTATGCGCAAAAGTGGTAAAGCGGAGCTCAAACGAAGATATTACTCTTAAAATTTTTCGCCACCATGTATTTGATTCAGCTGGAATTTTTTCAGATTTAAAAAAATATATATTCCCCGTTCTCAAATGACCATATCATTTCATATTTATTTAAAATACGTCACAAAGAGCCCCCTTTTGGCGATTACTCAATTTTGTGAAAAAGTGCAGATAAGACTTTTGGGCTTAGCACGGCAGTATACTAATAGCCCGGTTTCGCAGATGCTGCTGTTTATTCACTGTAATAGACTTTTCAGTCTGGAATAGTCGATAACCGAACTGGTGGCAGATGTCATTTGATTGAAGCTGAGAGCGCGAACAAACTGGTAGCAAACACAAATTTGATATTTTGAAATTATTTGATTAGCTTCAATGAGATGTCATCTGCCTCCATCTCGGTGATTGACAGTTCCAGCCTGATGAATCCATGACAACCACAAAACTGCGGTCTCGGGGTGCCATAACCGGTTTGTCGTCACGTGTTTAAAGGAGGAAATGTACGCGGTTTAAGGACACAGCAGGTATCATAAAACCACCTTCACAAAACATCTTCACGCATATTTAAGCGATTTAAAAACATTTCTCCATTTCCATGAAATACAAACAATGAAATTTATTTCGGAAACCTCATGAAAGAAAAATATATTACCGAAAACTAAATTCAGTCAGGCTCCGGATATCTAGAGTTCAAAGCTCACAGACTGCATAAAATGTTCCTCCTCCGAAAAATATCTTTATCCCCACTTTGCTCGCGTAAAATTTATGAAAAAATAACTTTCACTTCGCTCCATATGAATTTTCCCTGAATTATTCATGAGACATCTTTGACTTCTCACTTCCACTTTCCATTCAAGTTTTTCCGCACATTCTTCAGCGGCACAAAGAAACGTATAAGATTTCATTTCTGACTTTTTGTCCACGGTTCGTTGTTTTCTTAGCAGTGCGAACGCAACAAAAATGTACGTCTTTGTGCTTTCAGACGCTATTTGAAGTCCATTATGGAGCGCCTATGACAATATCTTAAAATAAAATCTTCTCAAATTCAAATAAGTTGCTAGATTTTACGACGAAAATATTATTGCATCGCTGTTGAAGATAAAATCTTAATAAACTTTTCGTTTGAAAGAATATTATCTGTCTGTCTGTTTGTTGGTCGGTCGGTCCATTCATCCATCGAGTGCCGTAACTGAAAAGGTATTATTAAATGACTAGCTTATTATCCGGCGTTGCACGGTATTGCATTATGTTAAATGCAATACCGTTATTATGTACCTTAAATTGATAATTCACTTTTAATAGTAATCTTTGTTGGAAAATACTCATATTTAAATGTGTTAAATTTTATCAATTTGTATGCTTAAAAATTTTATTTCTATTACTTTATATATTCAAAATTGAAAGAAAAATGCCATTTTGAGACAAAAAAATTTGAATTTTGAGCTTTTTTTTTTTAATTTAAAAACCCCGCCTATATGAATTCTAGCGTATCAAAGAAGTTCTGCGCCAAGTTTGATGAAAATCCGACGAAAACTGGATTTGTACAAGGAACAAACATACATACATCCATTTTTATATCTATAAATTAGATACCGAAAAACAGTTTCGGTACCTAACCTAAAGAGCTTTAAAAAAATTCCGTCTCCAGTAAAGTCAAAGGAACATTAGCTATTACGAATTTATTTTTTCAAATCTTGAGCAGTTTTCACTGATTTTCATTCTAAAACATTGAATAGAGGATTTGTTTACATTGCATTCTTATGGATCTTGTCTTGCGCTTTCGCGTTAAGATATACAACAGCTGTTGAAGGCTTGCTCTCTGAGGTTGTGTTCATAAAAGATCTTTTATAAATACAGTAAAGTTTCACTTGTAACACCGCCTCATTTATGCGCCTTTTTCACTTATACGACGATTTTTAGTGGTCCCAGCCCAGTAGGCGCCAAATCCAAAGTATAATGATTTCTGCTATACAGAAAGCCAACTTTGCAGGTAAATACTCATTTATTTAAATAGATATTTTTACATTTATTTTTAGGAAATGTTGCATGCGAATGATGCTATTATGTTTAAAAAAATATGTATGTATGAAAATAAGCATAAAAAATTGACATTTTTTGATCCGTAATCCCGAAATTACTCATTTATTTAAATAGATATTTTTACATTTATTTGTATGAAATGTTACATGCGAATGATGCTATTATGTTTAAAAAGATATGTTTGTGTGAAAATAAGCATAAAAAATGACATTTTTTGATCCGTAATCCCGAAATAAAATGAGCCTGGAAGGGGTTAATTAAAAGCCTAATATTAATACTTTATCTCTAATGCTACACTTGTTAACACAAATAGAAAATTGCTTTTAATTTTAATTATATACAACGGAAATTGTAACTCCGAATTTAATTTTATTAGATTTTACGCAAATTAGGTTATATAACTTTCATTTTTTAACTTTTAGCGTTTAATACAAATTAACTCATTTTTTTAAAATTAATATTCAACGCAAATAAAGATGCATTTTTCATTTTCATTTTAAAACACATATTGCAGTTGAAAATATATTTATTTTGAAGTCTAATTTTAGTATAATTTTTTTCGATGCACTTTTAAAAATAACTTTTTCATACAAGTATTGCTGTTTGATAAAATTTAAACTCTATTATTATTTTACTACTTTTATTTTATGCTTTTGGTGGATGAGAAAGCGATAAAATTCTATTCTGACGGATGCGAATATAAGAATGATCTTTTTATAGAAAATATTCAAAATTATTCATGAAATGAACTCTCTTTTTTTAGATTGCTAGTATGTTCATTTTTTGTTTCTTTCTTTCCCTACGTTAAAAAAAGCTTTTGGGTTTAAAATGATGCCAGCCTATAAAGGAACAGCAGCATACCAAGATGAAATTATGCCTTTCAAACTTTAAATTCAGCGCACGGATTATTTAATAATGCATGTACAATGTACATGATAATACGCTTAAACGCTGCAGTAGTATTTGGTTCATTTCGTTTATACGTGCAGTATTTGAATAGAACAAGCTTTTAAAATTTATAATAGTTGATGCTGTTAGTTGACGCTACAGAAAATCAAAATACACATGAAACGTAAATAAATGAGTAAAAAAATGATTCTTTTTTCATTTTTTTTTTCTTACGAAAATGTTTACAAACCCTTCTTACGAATTTATTATTTTAATTTCTCATATTAACACTTTTACAAGCATTCGTGATATCGTAAATTAGGCAGCGTTTTTCGAAATCTCAAGCAACAATGTTTATTGTTCATTTCTTCAAGAATATTATAGTATAATTGCGAAAGTATTTTGAGGAACAAGGTTTTTGCAAGAGATAATTGTAAAAGTACTTTGAGGAACAAGGTTTTTACAAGAGATAATTGTAAAAGTATTTTGAGGAACAACGTTTTTGCAAGAGATAATTGTAAAAGTATATTGAGGAACAAGGTTTTTGCAAGAGATAATTGTAAAAGTATTTTGAGGTACAAGGTTTTTGCAAGAGATAATTGTAAAAGTATTTCAAATGACGATGCTTCTGCAAGAGATAATTGTGAGTGTATTTTGAAGAACAAGGTATTTTCAAGCTATAACCATGAAAGTGTCCTTAAGAACTAAGTTTTGCAAGAGATAATCGTGAAAGTGTTTTGAGGAACGAGGTTTTTCAGGAGATAATTGTGAAAGTATTTTGAAGGACAATGTTTCAAGGGGGGGGGGGAAGGGCTTGGGAGATGAAGGGGTTATGTGACAAAACAGAAAATGCGAGTAATTCGAGTTCAAAGTTTTATTGTTGTAGTTGTTGCAGCTTTTTTGATTTCTGGTTTTGTCATTAGTGTGCGAATGAAATTGGTCTATTGACATCTACTGTTTGATCTTCAAAGTTTTATTCACTTACCTGTATCCATTGCTCACCATTGTACAGAGTGTTTATTTTTTTAAATGTAACTTAGCCCCTTCATCCTCCAAGCCCTTCAATTGTGAAAGCATTTCGAAAAACAAAATTTTTTCAAGCTATAACTGTGAAAGTATCTTTAAGAACAAAGCTTTTGCAAGAGATAATTTTGAAAGAATTAAGAAGAACAAAGTTTTTTTTACAGAGATAATAGTGAGAGTATTTTTAGAAGCTAGGTTTTTTAATTTTCCACGAAGATCTGATGAAATCTCTTTTTGTTAATGTGTAACCTTCCAAACAATTTCCCTGTAAGCTTACAGACAAATTCTGGTATAACCTTACACATGAATTAATGAAACGTTACAATATAGTAACATTATAAGTGTAACCTTCCCACAGCGATACGTAATGTTATATTAGTTTTATCAGTTGAATTACTCCATAAAAAATGGAGGCTGCCACCGATTTTACGGAATTAGGCTATACACATTTTTTTACACTGTCTCCATCAGTCTCTTTTTGTGTTTGAGAAAAAATAACTCCAAATGCCATCAAAACTCAATACGCTACTTCACTGCAAAAAATAAAGTATTGTTTTTACAGTATAATACTGGCGGCAGAAGTTTCAGTAACTGTAAAATTCACATTAAAACTGTATAATGCACAGTAATAAACTCTAAATATAGCAGGCCCGTCATTTAGGGGGGGGCAGGGGGGTCATTCCCCCCCCCCCCAACTTTGAGAAATCAATGTATTTACATATAATTTGGCGTGGTTTTTGTTGTTTTCTGGTGAAATTATATTGTGTTTTTACCCTTTGCCCCCCCCCCCCTCGGAAAAACTTGAAAAGACGTCTCTGAAATATAGCAATTTTCCTGCTTATTACCACAAAAGTAACTGTAATATACTGTAAAAACAATAGTATAATACTGGCAGCAAAGGTTCCAGCTTAAAACTGTAAAATGCACCGTAATAAACTATAAAATTAGCAATTTTACAAGTTACAAATTAGCAATTAAACATTTTATTACTGAAAATTGGCGATTTTAGTTAATTAGTGTAGAATAAGCAATTTTAGTTTATTACTGTAAAATAAGCAATTTTTAGTTTATTACTGTAAAATAAGCAATTTTTAGTTTGTTACTATAAAATTAGCTGTATTATACTGTAAAAACATCTATTTTTTACAGTGTTATATATATAAGAAATATATATATATATATATATATATATATATATATATATATATAAGAAATATATATATATATATATATATATATATATATATATAAGATATATTTTTAAGAAGGAAGTTTCACTTTATTAAAGTACTTCATATTTGCAAGCATTTTTCAAATAAATCAAAATTTAGGGTAAAATATTGTTTCAAAAATATTTTGAAGCATTTGACTGACGGAACAGTTTGCAAGAGTGATGGGTAAACCAAGGAGAAAAGTTAGCTTTGTTTACTCATCTCTTAAAAGAAAGGAAGATAGACGGTGGAAAAACAAAAGGGGGACTTTTAGCGTACCGTAAAATGGGGTGTATAGGAACAGCGGGGTCAATTGGAACAAAACTTCCAGACCGTACAAAGAAATTCTTCATAAATATACTATTGGGTATTTTTCGCCATTAATTTTTTTTTTAGAAAGGTGGGATCATAGGAAGTAGGAAAAAATTACTATTGTCAATCTGACAACGCTACTGGCTTCTAAGGAGGGCTGTACGTGGAATGCTAGAAAACATCACATTTTCATAGACTGCAAAACTTCATATGCAAGAACAAACCTTTTTATATTTTAAACCTAAGAGTGGTATGTTTCAATTATACAGGTATCTGAACAACAGAATACCATATTAGAATTTACATTTTTTATAAATTGTGTCATAAAAATGAAGAATTCTGAAAAATGCCATTGGAAAAAAAAATGCGGGGTGAATCGGAACACTTAGTTCTGTTGTTCCAATTCAAACTTATTTGAAGGAAACTGTTTGAAAAATCAATATTCTAACCCCAATTTCTCTAATCAAGACAAGGACAAGGATTTATTACTGTTTATCCCTTCTCGTGAGCAACTAGATTTTAGAATGACAAAAAGTTGCAGATTTTATAAGATTTTTTCTCCAGGAGACTTCTTTTTATTTAAAATACGAGGGGGAAAGTCATTTTGACTTTATATAGCAAAAGGGAAGCACACAGACAGTTATGAATAAGCGAAAAAATCTTTCAGGAAAATCCCCGAAACCCAGAAATTTTAAGAAACTAAAGAAAAGGCAGAGATCATCCCAGAAGATGCTATGAAAAAACTTAAGCCAAATCACAATTGCTAGTTTTAAGGACAAGTACATATTTTTGGACGACATGGGTGACTTCCATTCGTGTTAAATCTTTGTATTTCAATTCAAAAGCATTTCTTAAAACTACTTTTCATTTTTCATAAGTTCAAAATTATTTTGAATTTTGACAAATTATAAACGTTTACTGGTATTGAAATTATACTTTTATTTGACAGTAATTATCTGTTCTTGTTCTCCCCCATCAATTTTACTCATGTTTGTGAGACCTATTACAGGTTTCATGGAAAAAAGTAAAAATTTTAACATGTGTTCCGATTGACCCCTATCAGCGGGGTGATTCGGAACACCCATAATTTCCTATATATTTTAATAATAACTGTTCAAAATGTTTTGTGTTTGCTTGGAGTATCAGAAGTAAAGCAAGACCGAAGTTTTTACCTAGAAAATCAATTTGAAAAAAAATCTTTTAACTGCTTTTTTTACAATCAAAGCTGAAAAGTGTTCCGATTAACCCCATTTTACGGTATTTCAAAGAAAATAGAAATGAAATTGTAAGAGCAAGTATTATATAAACGCTGAAAAGACTAGATATAGGAGTACTTATACTTAGCTAAAGTTTTTGAAAACTTTTAGCTTTTCCTATTGTGCTGTTATTCATTTTTAACTTGAATTTTCATTGAACTAGAAAAAATTTTTTATGATTTTACTCAATATCTGAATTATTTTTTCACTTCAGGCTAACTCTCTTAGTAAATGTTAATGTTTTATTTATTTTTTTCTTTCTAGCAGTTCACAATTTGTGCTTTATTAAAGCTACTTTTATCATTTTGGTTTCCCTAATCAAGAAAAAACACTAGTTTGACTTTTTTTACAGAATTTTCGTTATACGTTACTTTAAAATCTGTTTTTAGCAATAAATATATTTTTCGTAAGATGCTACAGAAAAAAATTCAGATTTAACGAAGGTTAAATGAGATTAAAACTCAGTTTAAAACAAAACTCTTTTTCTAGGGCCATTCATGTTGACATGATTTCTGCCGACAAAAAAAAAAATAATCCATCAAGGCAACTTTGAGCCACCTAAAATATGTTAGTATATTTGAGTTCGAAAAAATAAATAAAAGAAAGGAAAAGAAACTAGAATGGCCTGTAATGATCCCTCCCTGCAGAGTAATGAAAAATGTTTTCTACTCGTTACTTCACAAAATATAAAAAAAGTTCGTAATATGTTCCAATCATTACTTCATTTCTTAATTATGAGGTTACTGTAAGGAAGCTATTTTTGAAGTTGTTGAACGTGCTCTTCCAACACTGGAATACTGCATGCGAACTTGTGTTAAATAATTTAATATTTTCTTATTCGTTAATGTCCTTATAACGAAATAAAACATCGTATAATGAATTCGTCGTCTTTATTTAACAAAAGTTTTAACTAAACTGTTTTTTTTTTTAAATACATATTGATATTTTTCTGTCTCGCGACAATTTTAACACGTTGTTGCCAAATAATAAATAAATAATTTAAACCAAAACTTTAAGGCCAGCACTTGTGAGGAGAATATTTTAAATATTAAAAAAAATATTTCACTACAATTAAGTTGCACTTATTTCTTAAGCAATCAACGAATTGCTCATTATTCTTTTCTTTCAATAGCTGGCCTCCTTTTGATTTTTAACTGAGTGCCTGTACAACCACCACTTTCCACCTGCCCCTGAAAATGCGGGACCACTCCTCTGGTCCTAGGACTCTGCTCCTCCAGGACGGTGGAGATCGTTCTAAACACGCGCGTGCGCGCGCACGCACACACACACACTCACACTCACACTCACACACACACACGTACGTACGTACGTACGTAGAGCATTTTTTTATTGTGAAAACCATAATTTGAATTAACCCATTTATGCCCAGTAGCCTAAAAACGGGACGCTTGTTAGTTACTGCATCCAAAAACCTGTAATGGGTATATTATCCTTTTACTAAAGCTGTTTTTCACAAGTTATATAGTCCTTCTTCTTGAGAAAACCAGTTAGAGCCACTACTTGGACATCAGAGTTTATTTATTGACAGCTATTCTCAGAGAAATCAGTCAAGCAACGATCCAGCATGGGTAGCCACAGAAAGTAAGTTTTTTTTTGCGAACTTATTTTTCATAAAATTAAAATATTTTAAAACGATTTTCTTAAAATCGATCACAGATGCCTTCTGTAATGTTACTTTGCAAAAATAAAGTCAAGTAAGGCTGTATTTTGCTCATATATCTGCAAAATATCCCATAAACAGGACGTTAAATAACTTAATAAATATGGCAACTGCTATGTATTTAACGCCTAAAATGTATGTAAACCATTCCAAGTAAGAGTTTTAAGCAGATAAAAATTGAAAAAAATTGTTTAAAAAAACTTGGGCATAAATGGGTTAAAGATGTCAAAGCAGAAAAATGATTACGTGATTTGATGTTATAATGAGAATATAAGTTTTTGATTGAGGGACTTGGGAGATCACGAAGTACACAGTGAAAAATGAATATCGTTTTTACAGTATAATACAGTTAATTTCATAGTAATGAACTGTAAAAATTTCATTTTTCACTAATAGACTGTAAAATTGCTAACTTTACAGTACTAAACTAAAATTGCGAATTTTACAGTTTTTTACCGTGCATTTTATGGTTTTGAACTGGAATCTCTGCTGCCAGTATTAAACTGTTGCTTTTACAGTATAACACAGCTAAATTTTACGGCAATAAACTGTAAAATTTCTAAGTTCACAGTAAGAAACTGTAAAATTGCTAGCTTTACAGTTTATTACTGTGCATTTTACTGTTTTAAGTTGGAACCTCGGCTGCCATTATTGTACTGTAAAAACAATAGTTCATATTTTGCACTGTATATATATTAAATATTTACTGAGATATACAATATAAAATGTCTAGCCTAAATATATCACTCTTTTTAAACTGCAAGAGTACGTTGTTTGTTCCTTATTTTCAAAAAACTGCAAAGAACATGATCGTGTCTTAATGCTTGTAAAACCGTCATCTAATTCTAGTTTTCGGTAAATTAAGGGATTGAATGACGTGGCCTACTTCTTCCGTTATCTAAAACCACAGCACTTTCTTGCTCTTTGTCATTGGATGTTTCTTTAGAAATATATTTCTTATAGCGTTTCTTCTTCTTCGTCATTTTCACCACGTAGCGAAAGTTATTATTAAGCGGTTAGTTCTGTCTGTAGATGTACTTGTGCTTTTTCTTTCTTTATTTTTCTTGATGGTATGCAATCCTTTAGAGAATCTTTGAGCCATGTGTGGGAATTTTAATTACCATTGTTGCTATTATTTTACTTCAAAATATTTTATCCTGCAAAAATTCCAACCGCAAAGACAAGACAATTAAAAAAATAATTAAATCAAAAGAAATTAAATCAAATTGCACGTTTAAAAGTGTAAAATACCTTGCTTTTAATCCATAAATAGCCATATTTTAAATATTGAATTCGTAACAATGGTTATGAAAAGTCGTTTAATTCAAATAAAAAAAAAATACAGTTGAATTCTTCAGTTTCTTTCAAAGTAATATGCGATAAAAAATTGGTGTAGTGTTAACTACATGGCTTAAGGTTACTGTAAATGAATTTATATATTCAAAAAAAAGATATGTTAAGAAATTAACTGGGTGTAGCTTGATTTCTTGCGCGATTTTAATGTGTTATTTAGTTTTATCATTACACTTTGCTTCAGTTTCAGTAAAGCTTTATATAACTACAATTATCATTATTAAAGTCAGACTTGTATTTGTTTCCAGTTTTTAATAACATTTAATTGCAGCACTTAGTTTCTCCGTTATGTATTTATATTATTTAACTTGTTTTACTATTCTGTTTTTACGCTATCGATACAATTTGTATCAAACGCAATAAGCTAAATCTGTATTAATAATATAGAATGAATCTAATCTATTTTTTTCTCCCATTTTTACTATCAACTGATGATGCGATTTCATTTTATGATGATCAACTTTCCTATGAAGGATATTTGATAAAATCATGCAATAAAATGATGATGAATATAAGAATAAAACATTTAGATTCATTTTGTGTGAGATGAAAAATGCTACAAATTAAATAAGTAAATCATTTTATTCATAGGTTTTTTTTCTTGTGTTCTTTGATGGAGAATAGCTTTTCGAAGTCAGTTGTGTGTTAAAGACAAATTGATTAAAAAATTAAATCAAGATCTTCGATTTAAGTGTTTGGCTTTAATTAGTCAATTTAATCTGTTCCGTAACTGTATATAGGGGAGACTGGGAACGGTTGTGACAGTCGTCATTTTTGCTAAACCGTAATTAATACCTGGTTGAAGCAAAGAGAGAGAGAGAGAGAGTATCAGCATGTTTGTCTGAATGTGTGTCAAAGCATTGCGGTAGCCATCGAGCGACATTAACGCTAGCAGAGGGGTTGGTTACTTTTTAACAGTCAAAAGTAGGTTTTTTTGTTCGATTTCTTTTAGTAATTCCTGTTGAATGGGTACAGATAGAGAAATGAAAGTTTTCTCTGGTTAGTAGTGAACCTTAATAGTGAAATAGCGGTGATTACTTTTTATGTAGGCTATTTTATATTGCCATGGCGATTGCTGTTTTCAAAAGTAGTGGGTTGGGGTCGGTTGTGACACGAGTAAAACATGTTTTTATCATATTTGATGCCCATAATACGCTTGAAGAAGACAGAAATAGGGAAGTGTGACCTAATCTATATATATAAAAATGAATGTTGGTAATTGTGTGTGTGTGTGTGTGTGTGTGTGTGTGTGTGTGTGTGTGTGTGTGTGTGTGTGTGTGTGTGTGTGTGTGTGTGTGTGTTCCCTAAGATCTCAGAAACTACCCGGGAGATTTGGCTGAAACTTTCACCGTTTGTTCCTTTTGGTACTGGGAAGGTTTAGAGACCAGTTTCAACAAAATCCGATGAGTAGTTATTTTTTTATTTCAATTTTAGACCTGATTTTGTCTTTGTAATTTCAATTTAAAACTCCATTTTCGAAGGCTTTCATCAATCCAATCGAGTATTTAGTGTATCAACTCAACTCTCTGGCACATAGTTGGAATTGCTTGCTACCGTAATTTGGCGGTTTTTTAAATCGCGCCAAGAGCCCTCAATAATGGAAGTTTTCCCAATCTCAAGGATAAAAAAGGTATTTGATTAATAGATTAATCTTTTTAAAATTTTCCCAATAACTATCTCAAGTATAAAGGATAAAAAAGGTATTTGATTAAGAGATTAATCTTTTTTAAAAAACAAATGAGATTCAGTTTCATATTTCGGAACTGCTTTAGATTTGTAGAGTCTTAGATGTCATGCATTATTTTCCAGACAAACACTATTTTGTTCTTTTATACATATTGCTGTTTTCAAAGTATGTTACTATATTTTCTAGCCAAACATCCAATCAATAGTTCGTTTTCATGTCCATACTATTTGCTATGGTGGGCCATTCCAGCCTTACGTGTGTGACTTTTTGACGCCATTTCTTTGCAAATAACAATAAAAACCAGGACGATATTTTTTATATATTTCTTAGTGGTTGCTATTGGAGTAACAGAAGATATGCAAAAGTTGTAATACGGTGTTATTTTTTTCATAGGACAATTTTGAATTTTTTTATAAAATTTTAAATACAGCCTTACGTGTGTGACTCGGAAAATCTGAAAATAAGCTATACCTCATAATATTTTGTAATTTCCTGTGAAGTTTTAAAAGATAAATGAACGGTGATTTTTGTGCATGTGTCTAAGTATACTAAGTAAGTATTCCACATATATTTTTTTCTAAATTTCGTAGAGTAGCAATAAATTTTTTTAAATTAGCCTTACGTGTGTGACACTAGAGTCTTACGTGTGTGACCGCGTGCAGCATGTCTTCATTTTAAAGTCAATTCAACTTCCACAACTGATAATTATAGCTATCAGCATTATATATGTGTCTGTCTGTCTCTACCCCCATCCCCCTCCCCATCCCCCGCTAATTACTTTTGAGTTAACCAGTCCGATTTGAACAAACTTTTTTTGTTAGAAAGATCTCGGCGAGAACAATTCATTCTCATGTTTGACTTTTCGAATTGCCCCCCCCCCCCCCCACGTACCCATTATCTTTCGGATGAATATTTTACCAAATTTGAAATTTGAAATTGGCAAACGGGAAAGTAGGCTCGTTCCGTTCCGGACGGAACCACTTGTTTAATATTTGATTTTTTGCCCTAAACGCAAGATCTGATTTTGTTGGACGAAGCCGCTAGTAAATAATTAAATTGCAAAGATGTGTTCACAAAATAAAGAATGAAGACGAAATTAATTCTCATTTGTATACGAATTATATATATAGGTTATTTTAAAATTTATTTATATAACATGTTACATGTAATCAGAAGAGATTAACAAAAAAGTTTAAATTAAAAGAATCGGTTCCTGGGAAAGTTTCTCAAACAACCGGACAATGTGCTAGTAAATACTTAAATTTTGCAAGGATTTATCCACAAAATGAAGAATGAAAATTAAAATAATTCTGTTACATACGAATTAAATAGGTAATAATTTTAAAATTCATTTTAAACATGTTACATATAAACAGAAAATATTAACAAAAAATATCTCGATTTAAACCAAAATAATTGGTTTCTCAGGAAATTTCTTAAATAATTTGTTTTTTTTTTTTTTTTTTTTTGCCTACTATGACGAAAAGTCACTGTCAAATACGGAGCAAATGGAAAAGACCCGACTCTTAATGTAAACTATTCAAAAGCCTTACGTGTGTGACAGCTTTTAAAGAGCCTCCTTAAAACGTTTCTGCCGAATGGATGAAGATGTAAGTCAGGTTACAGGTGCTATGTATCAAGTTAATTTATGATATGAGATAGTTTTCTTTTAGTCCCCTAATTAGACCTTGGGGGGAAACTTCTCTATCTTTTGCCTTACGTGTGTGACCAAAAAAAAGTAGCCTGCATATTTTCAGGGGTTAAAAACTTATGAAATACTTTATTACAAAAAATATGAGATATAATCATACTAAAGGATCTGCGTTCATGATATTTGATAGTTTTTCCAAAAAAAAAAAAAAAAATTGATTATTAGGTGAAAAAAATTCTCTTACATTTTTTCACTAACAATGCATTTTTTTTTTTTTTTGAATTTGTCTCAATGTTATTAAACAAGGCTAAAATATGAGAAAAGAAAAATTTTATCTTAAAATTGATGCTGGAATCGAAAAGAGTAGATATTTTTTTGTCAAAAAATAAGGTTTGTTTTTGTATTATGGGGGGAAAAAAATTTGGTGTGTTAGGACCACTTTTCGTGGAATTGCCCTGGTATACCGCAATGTTGGAAATTATTTTAACACCTTACGGAATGGTGTACATTTAGCGCCAAATATAATATTCAAATTGATTTCAGATTGCCAAAAAGTAATCAGCTTCATAGAGAATACCTCAACATTTGGCGACAATTTCTCTTTCACAAAAGTGATAATACGTAAGTTTCTTTATTTATGGAAGGGATAGGGGTTCAGAATTATCCAAGGTATCCCAAATAAGCTACCAAATTGGCGACTTTTTAAATATCGCCAAGAACCTTCAATAATTGAAATTTTCCAAGGCGCGTTGCTACGCAACTATTTTTGTTTTCGAGAGTAGAAAAAATTATTTGTGTATGATAAATACCTGATAAAATATGTTTCCTTCTCAGACAAACATAATATTGCATGACAGTACTCAAATGCTACCATATTTTTTAAGATGTTTGCTTTTTCATATCCGTAATATTTGTTATTAACCGCAATGTTAAAAATTATTAACGTCGTACGGAATGGTGCGTATTGAGCACCAAATAGGTCATTAAAATTGTTGTCAGCCCTGCGAATAATATATTCATGCTTGCTCAAATTGTGCCACACGTGCAAAATTTATGGAACTCATTTCTTTGCATTAGATATGTTGTTACTTAATTTTTAAATGGTTGTGCGTATGGACGAGTATTTCCCGATAGCTTATGCCATCAAATTACTAAAGTAAAACCAGTCCTCCATGCTTTTTTTTTATTCAAAAGGATGTGTTACTTTTCTGTTTTAAGAAGTTTCTTCAAGTACTGTCAAGTTTAAGTATCATTTGCATCTTTACATTGCAAAATTTTAACAAGTCCGCCATTGTTGTTAAGCTTAGTTTAGTCTAAGTGACTTTATTAACTTTTTAATAAGTGGACATCTGTATTTTCCAACGCTACAGAATATAGTTTTATAGTTTTAAAGGAAAGTGAACTTTTTTATTGAATAGACTTTCTGAAAATTCAATAACTTTATCAGAAAATAACTTTGCTTGATTTAGAATTTTTAAAA
Source organism: Uloborus plumipes (assembly GCA_038373865.1). Classification (NCBI taxonomy): domain Eukaryota; kingdom Metazoa; phylum Arthropoda; class Arachnida; order Araneae; family Uloboridae; genus Uloborus; species Uloborus plumipes. The sequence continues at coordinate 19,682 of JAXGGA010003452.1, forward strand.
TCTTTCATGCCTATTTTCAACAACGCTTTATAGATTTTTACATCCAAAACACCATGTGGAGACGAAATATACATCTAGGCAGAACAACGTCTGCCGGGTTCTGCTAGTGAAATAAATATAAAGAAGTTTATAAAGAAGTGAAACTTTTTTTTCTTTCGGACAGCTTTGGAAATGCAACGTTAATCGTAAGTCTTTCCTACGAAACATTCATTCGTAAACGCGATGGAGCCGGCCGGCGCTGTCACAATGAAAACAACGTGTGCATAGGTTATATTGCTCATAATAAAGTGCTTTTGAGCTTACATATAAGCTGAAAGCTGACATAAGAGTAAAATGGCAACTGAGAAATGTTTTCGCTCATTTATGAATAGAAATTTTTCACGTCTGTTGGTGTAGCTCATGCAACTAGCCTTTCAAGAGTAACAAGCTTCAATAGAACAAATAAATGTGGAATCTTTCTTTGATACTTGAGAATTGTTATGAACAGACACGGCTATGACCCACAGGATGGGCATAATGTTGCCAAAACAGACGTTACGAAATTCCAAAAACCTGATATTGTTGCAAGATGTGGCATAAGGCTACCTCAACTGAACGAGGCACAATGTTAAGTGTTAAACTTTCCCAAATGAAGCTTTTGTTGAATTACGTTTAATATTACTTGAAATTAAAAGTGATCTAGACTGTTTTGCTGTATTTTTGAACTTGTCACAACCAACCTCAAGCGCTGTCACAACCGACCCCAAGCGCTGTCACAACCGACCCCAAGCACTGTCACAACCAACCCCAAGCACTGTCACAGCTGACCCTGGGGTGGGGTCGGTTGTGACATTTTTTCCTTTTTTGTTTAATTTGGTCCTGTGAGTTAACTATTGTACTTAGGGGGAAAATTTTAGTATTTATAAGCAGGCAAATGTACACTTTAACATAAAAACAACTTTAAACCAGCTCACAGGCATTACTAAGGGATCTATGGGGGAGCAAATGAAAATTGTCACAACCGTCCCCAGTCTCTCCTACTTTTTATTAATGTGCATGACATTTTCATACATTTAGTTGCATTTCGTAAGCTTCATTATATTTTATATCATAAATTTGTGATAAATAAGTTTTTACTTCACAAGTCTATTCTTGTCACTTTATTTTATAACCATAACATTTATCGTTCTTTTATTCTTCTTTACTTTTCATACAATCACTTTCCAAGAAAGATACTTGCTTCAAAAGCAGTTACTTTGTCACACAATGTATAAGCGACTCTAATTTTACGAACATAGTTTATGTAAAACTATCTAAACATTTCTATCTAAATTTCAAGTTTTACTGGTGCATTGAAATTGTTCCAGCAGTTACAAATTTGAAAAACTTTTTATATCTGCTCTTAAATTCTGGACGCTTCACTCACACGGAAGTGCTTTCTGTTTTCCAAGATAAAACGCTTCTGTTTTGTGAAATGTCAAAGTTCAAGACCGAAACGCAGTTCTGAATTATTATTATTATACTTTTTTCATGCACCATTTTCCCCGGGAACTTTACTTCCCCTCCCCCCGCCCCCCGAATGCGTGACATGTACTTCAACTGCTCCAGAAGAATTTTTTTAATCTTCTCCACCAAAATCTTTTCTTCTGGAGGAATCCGTGATCACGTGAACTGCATAAAAGTCTTAATACATCCATGATCTCTTGGTACCGGACAAATTTCAATGGACCCGTTGCCGAATATTTCCATTTTTTGCTGCTCCGATTTTGCAAAGCTGTCAACTGTAATAAACCGTTAATAACGTTCTTTTCCAGTCGTCTGGAAATTTCATTGCGCTGAAAATCGGATTATTCGATTATTCGAAAAAATATTCATTTTATTAGGATCGTAAAAGTGTTGGAATAAGCTCTTTCGTATTGAACACAGTTGAGTTAGGCTTAAAGGGTGAGAGGGGGGGGGGGTAAGATGGGTATTTGTTTTGGCATGCAATCTGAATATGGGGGGATTATTGTTGTATTATATAACACTGAAGAACAATTTTCAACCCAATTTCCATTGAGTTCGGTTTTCAGGCGCATCGCTTCAAGTTTTTTCAGTGGGGGTTAAAGGTGTAAACACAATGCAATTTCACCGGAAAAGAAAAAAAACTGCGGCCACTTACATGTAAATAAATTTATTTCTCAAAACAGTGGGCAGGGAGGAGGAAAAGGAGGAAATTGACCAACCTAAATGACTGGTCTGTCGATTTTTGAGTTGTTTTAGAGTAAAAATAGCCATGCTGACAACTGAACTTCAGTTTTTTTTTTCTATGATACAAGGTTTTTTTTTTTGTCTCCTCCTTATATAAATGTGAGCACTGTCCGCTGAAGAGCGCATACCACAAGAAGGCCATTGCTCTCCTATTCACTGAGATAAACCTTTTAAAATTGAGGAAGCCTCATTTATTCATTTATTCGTTTATCCTTTTTAAAAAGTAGTGTACACTAAAGAAAAATCTAATTAACTTCTTTATAGTGCCAATGTAATTTGCACGAGTACTCAGTGCCGTTAGGAGGAGAGAACTGCAGGGTGAGTTAGAACTTTACATCATCTTTGTATTCATTCGTACTTCTTATTGCTCTATACTTTCCATACTTATATGAATGGATCTTTCGCGGAATTCCACATTCTTGAATTTTAATGAACTAAGATGCCTTAATGTATGCATAGGTACGTTTAGTCCCGATAATGTCCTGCGTTTAGTAATTTCAAACCAGTGATTTGTCTGTTAGCGGAATTTTACGTCACGGCAGCGAAAAGAGTTAAAGCGGCAAAAAACAGCGATTAAAGCAAATTATCCATATCTAAACTACAAGTTATACAATGAAAATATCTAAATCGCGACAGTTAATGTTGAAAAGTTTGTAAAATTCAAGAAGACAAAAATTTTCAACGCAATTAAATTTGCTAAAAATAGTTTAAAACCATAAATGACTTTTAAGAGTTTTATTTGGGGACAGCAAGTTTTATGGCACTTACAATATTAGAAGAAATTAAATTGTTCAGGACTTCGTAGAAAAATAAAAGAAGACACGAAAACTCACGGCGGGGTTTAAAATTGGGAAAATTTAAAAGAATACACAAGTAAGAATAAGTAATACTGTACGACATCGAAAGCTGCGCCTTGCACCGTTAAACGGTTCCGTTTTAAAAGGAGGTGACAGCTTGATTAAGAATATGCACCCTGGCAGAATTTCTGATTAGTCCGTTTTCATCATTTTTCCCCGTGGAACTGATAGTGAGGGCGAAAAAATTAAAAAAGAAAAAAAAACATCAAGTCAAACTAACGCGTCTAATCGACGAACTCAACAAAAAAAATAAATGATAAAATCCCCTCACATTCGTTATTCGGCTCTTCTTATCACTTATCACACCCTGTGGGGGGGACACACACACACATCACACACAGCACACTTCCGGTGACGCAATAGAGCCGCATATGGCATGCAACCGAATGTCGCCGGAAAAATATCAAAGATTTGCGGTTATCAGGTCTGCAACAACACAAGTCCATTCCAGTGAATTAGAGTGAATCTTCTGCTCAAATAAATATAACTCGTATAATTTTCACAAATAAATAGAGATGTTCAAACAGTTTAATACTTACAAGTACTTGTGTGTTATTTTTCTTCAAAAAAATTACGCAACATTTTCCTATGGTTCCACCATAAGAGGTTTTTTTAGGTGCGCGATAAAAATTGAGAGATAAAAAAGCCCCGAAGTGGAACACCCCAACTAGTTGACAAACACAGCAGCGTTTTCGTTTTAGAAATATATACACTGTTAAAAATTCAAGAAACTTTTTTGGTAAATATTACTATAAAATGTAGCGTTTACGGTATGAAATTTTTTTACAGTACATTATACCGAGAAAATAAGTAGCGATTGTAGCACCAATTGAGTCACCACGTGACTTATTAGGTGTTGCACCTAACATTCTATTATCGTTCTGCTCATGTGAATCATTTGACATGGTGGATAGCTAAGCGATGTGAGTAAGCTTCGTGGCGCCGGCGTGTGTGTCAGAGATGGCTAACTGGCTCGGCAGTCATTACGGTTGTTTTTCTAATGTATAATTGTACAGTAAAAAAAGATTTTATGTTAAAAATTACTAGCAACATGGATGCCAGTAACTTATATTAATATTCAGGAAATATTCATTAATATTCAGTAATATTCAGGAAAATTTTTAACAGTATAGGCGAAAGTTACTACTGTCGCTCATCGCAACGTGTTTTTTTTAGTGCTGTATCTTATGCTGAAGCTTAGGGGGGTGGCGGAGGCAGAGGAAATTTTGAGGAGCTGCAGTGTCACGTGGAAGAGGTGTGGGAGTGTGAGTGGAGTGTCCGGATAGACACGCACTCATCTCGCTCTCACACTGCTCTCTCACACGCTCAAAGTAATATGTTGAGCCTGATATGAGGCTCGTTAAAAAGTAGGAAAGGCAACATTTGCTTTAAAAAAAAGTACATTATTTACAATGGAATTTAGTCATTAAATGGTTGACACTTTGTTTTCAAACATTTTCCGCCAATTTGGTGACAGTATAAATAAACTTCGTATTGACCTATTTAGTAAAATACAATGATAACAGCCTCGTGGTTAAGGAAAACTAATTTCTTTAGATGAGAGTAAAACAATGGGAAAGCTTTTACAGTTAATTCATAACATTGACTCTCTTTTGGTGATTCAAGCAATCTAATTAAGTTCATCAGAACTTAAAGTAATTAGAACTATACATAAAATTGGAGCGTTTATTCGATGATTTCAATGATTCAACTCAATTTAACTTTTAAATTTTATAAAAGGAACCTGTATCATATTTGGACTTGTTTTACGAGTTTGAATAATTTCTGCTGCAACAACTTGAAGTTTCGTCATAGAAGAATCAAGTAGTCAAAAAACTCTGTTCTATTTATGGACTCACAATACGTTGAAAAAGAAAAGTTAAAATCGAGCTCATAGCGAAAAAATATTCGAGAAGATATGTAGTTGGAAAAGGGGGAAAAGCAGCTGATATTGAAAGTGAGCGCTGTACATTTTTGATGCGAAAACATTCTAACGACACAAACTTTCCAAGTAAAAGAACTTCACATATTTTAGAATGGTTATAAAAGTCTGGGAACTTTTTAAGAGTAAAAAGTTAGGGTAACGCCCAGCGAGGAGTTGGATGTTTAGTAAGATTTAGTAGTTGCAGAGCAGATTGTTCGGAAAAAGTATAAGTAGGAGCAAATGGGAAAAATGCAAAGGGTATAGCCGGGTTTATATGTCAAATCTGCCCTTGAGCCCGATTTTGCTCTAACTTGGGGGATCATTTTGGTGTCGAATAAGAAAAATTTAGCCAAATTTTTAGCTCTCTATCTCAAACCACTTTCGGGTTTTTTCAAAGAACCCGTTTCTACTTTTTATTTTTTTTCCCATAAAAAAATTCAAAATTAATGAACGGTGATTTTTTCCCACATTCTTAGAAATAAAATGCATGAAAAAATATTATGGTCATAATTTTTGAACGAAAAGCCGATTTTTGGCGCCAAAAATAAAGTTAAAATATTTTTTTTTAATATTTTCTGAAAAGTGTCAATCACCAAATTTTGTCAGAAAGTGTCTTTTATACTCCTTTATACTCAGGAATTTTTTTGAATTTTTTGAAATGGTGGAACAATATGGAAAAAATTAAAAATTACTTTTATTTTTCATAATTTTGCGCTTAAACAAAATTGAACGCTAAACAACTTAAGGCAGGGATTCAAGTGAAACAGCACTGCGATCGCTTCGAATGCAATCGCTACTGGAAGTGAATTACATTATCATCAGCTTAACTTGGCACTGACGTCACTACGAGCGGAGCCAATAAGAGCTCACAAGCAGTCGGCGATCTCCTCTTATTCGCCAAGTAGGCTGTGACGTTTTATCAGCTCGTTTTTCATAGGCAAACGTCACGCTGAACGTTCTAATGTAATTCATTTCCAGTATCAAGAAACGTTCTAATGTAATTCATTTCCAGTAACGATTGCAGTTTGCGATAGCCTGTTTCACTTGAATCCCTGCCTTAGCCTGCTTGAACTGCGTCAATAAAAATCGTCTGCTGAGTTAAAAATGTTTCTATTTTCAAACTAAACCGTTTTTTTTTTCATAATTGATCGTCTGCAGAGTAAAATATCGTCTGTCTTGAGAATATTTTTGCGTTTTGGAATTTACTAACATTGTACAAAAACTGTTGTTACTTCATCTTTGCTTCATTGTTACATAGCGCTACGGCTAATCTATCCCATGAATTCATAACTTGTACTTCTTTTGATTCCGGAATGGATTCTAACGAAAGATGCAGAAATTGTGATATTCATTTGCGCAAAATATTAGGCTATTAAAAAGGTATTTCGACAATTGATGAGGCTAATATTGCAACAGAAAAAATTGGAAAAAGAGTCCTAGTAAATGATATTTTTTGTTGCAAATGTCGACCACATATAATCAGACCAAGTAAAAAAAGAAATACTGATGATTTATCTGAGGAACAAGTGAGTAACCGAAGATGAGCCAACTATTTCGCCGTCTTCTACTGTCTCAACTGTATCGTCTACTGAAGATCCGTCATACGCATTTGAAGAAAAAGTGGACGAATTTGTGGAATTGGGATTTCCTCAAATCATTTCTACTCATGGATATTGTTGCATTTGTGGATCATCATCAAATATTACAAGTTCCATGTGAAGCTCGCAAACAAGTATTTTCAAAACGACGAATCTTTATTTCAGAAGGAAATCGGTGCTGCAAAGATCATACCATAAAACGGCGATTCTATGATGAAGACATCAATAATTTTCGAACACATTCGAATACCAGTATATTTGAAGTTCGTGATTTCGAAAAATTATTTGGTCAATTATCTATTGATAGTGATTCTTCTTAATTGATAAAATTAGCGATCTTTTGTTTTCATAAAAACAGCTGGAGGTATTTACAGGCCTTACTTGGGAAAAACTTAAAACTCCGTCAAATGTTAACGTCGATGAAAAACTCTATTTTCTCGTAATGTTACTCAAGCTCTTGTTGTTTTTTTATTCAAATTAAGAACCAGAAATTCGAATGCAATGTTTTCCTCAGTTTTTGGTTTAGCTTGAGAACAAATAGTATCGGACTACTGTAAAGAAGTGATATCCTCGTTTGAAAAAGATGTTTTGACTCGATATTTTGGAATTGATGCCATCAGTAGGGAGACATTACTCACCAATACCTCAAATGCTGCTAGAGTATTGTATCAAGTAAAATATGACCAGTTAATATTTATCTGTGATGAAACATATATTCGGCAACAAAAAAAGTGCAAATAATGACTACCAAAGGAAGTCATTCTTGTCAAAAAAAGGTTCCTTTGTGTAAATCATTTACGATATGCACCACAAATGGTTTTGTCACTGACATGCTTGGGTCATACACTGCTAATATGAAGGATGCAGAGATTATGCGAGTCATCTTAAATGATCTTAATGGTCTGATGAAGTTACTTAAGAAAGATGATATTCTTGTAGTTGATCGAGGGTTTCGTGATGTGACAGGATATTTGAAAGACTTGGGATTTAAGGTGTTGATACCGGCTCTCAAAAGTAAACAAAATTGTAAAGCCTGCCGAAATATTGAGTGGTATATTTATTGATGAAAAAGTTAATGTCGTTGTAAATGGAAGTGATGAAAATTAACCTTACTTAAAATATCCTCATAAATATTTGTTGAAAATTATTACATCGAATGTCAGTTATTTACAAAAATGTTATATTATGGTGGCTAAATTAATAATAAAACTACTTTAATTATCTAAACTTTTATCTTTATTGGATGGATAAATTATTTATAATAGCAAAAAAAAAACATTTTTTACGTTCCCAATAACTTATGGTTTCTTTATATGGTTTTCTTCAGGTTTTTCCTGTGATAAGAATGCATCGTTTAGGAAATTAATTTTAATGAATTTTTTACCAATGAAAATATTTATATTTTTTTAACATACAATTATGCGGAAAAAAACTGTTTATTTTGAAAATACAAAAAAAAAAAAAAATAATAATAATAAATAAAAATAAATAAATAAATAAATAAAATAAAATAAATCAGCAGGCGATTTTTTACTGACTTTGTTTAAGCTGTTTAGCGTGCAATTTTGTTTAAGCGCAATATTATGAAAAACAAAGTAGTTTTTAATTTTTTTCATATTGTTCCACCATTTCAAAAAATTCAAAAAAATTCCTGAGTATAAAGGAGTATAAAAGACACTTTTTGACAAAATTTGGGGTTTGACACTTTTCAGAGAATAATTAAAAAAAAACATTTTAACTTTCTTTTTGGCGCCAAAAATCGGCTTTTCGTTCAAACATTATGACCATAATTTTTTTTCATGTATTTTATTCCTAAGAATATGGGAAAAAAAATCACCGTTCATTCATTTTGAATTTTTCTATGGGAAAAAAAATAAAAACGTAGGATCGGGTTTTTTGAAATAACCCGAAAGTGGTTTGAGATAGAGAGCTAAAAATTTGGCTAAATTTTTCTTATTCGACACCAAAATGATCCCCCAAGTTAGAGCAAAATCGGGCTCAAGGGCAGATTTGACATATAAACCCGGCTATACCCTTTATTTGTTTAGGAGAACATAAGAATGTCGATTGACGAAAGAGTGTTGCTGTAATATAGTAAGTTACAAAAGTATAATGTTTACTGCATAACAGTTTGGTTATACGTAAAAATTTTATTCAAGTTTTAAGCGAACCTAATTCAACAATTAATTTCATAATTCATGGTCTTATGTCTTAACCAAGATGCCGGCTGTTTTAATACCATCTTCTCTTAAAGAGTCTTTTCACAAGATTTAGTCAGTGGTGCCCAAACTGTGGCCCGTCAGCCATATATAGTCCGCAAAGCTACTTCATGTGGCCTGTTGCTGTGCTCAATGCTACGAATCAAAATCTATGTTCCGAAAAGACACATCATTTACATGTTTTTTACTGTCACATAGCAATTGCTGCAATTTTGAACAATGCTATGAATTTTTGAAAATGATGTTTCGCTCAAAGGTTCATTCACAGTTTGGTGTACCCTACTGGTCAGTTTCAAGCTTCGTATGCATTGTACCTGAATAAATGATATCACTGAGCAAAAAAAGTAAACCATGGATGCTTCACAAACAAAAGTAATTTTTTTGCCAAATAAACTGAGAACAAAATCCTTCTATTGGTTACCAGGGAACAAATAGCTCAAAGTGTTATAGAAATAATCTTAACATAAGAAAAAAAACCATACAAATTAATAATATCCATATCTTAAACAAAAGGCTAGCCCGGATTGATGGTGCGGGCTATATAGCCTCTGCTTCAAGCACAAACGATGCTTTAAACGAGAATTAAAAATAATAACCTTGTGTCAAACAGGCCAATTATTTAGAAGGGCCAGGGGGTTAAATGCCTGACTCCCCCTCCAACCACTGTATTTTGTGTTGCTTTGAGGCAATTTGCATTAGGTAGCATGCAAGCTTTTGATACCCTTGCAGCTTTTGCCCCCCCCCCTCTCAACCCCTCCTCCCTCGTCATCTCTCAGAAAAATATGAAACTTCAGCCTACTGTCGAAGTTTTCTTAGGAAGTGGCAACATTTTGTATGAACCCTAATAGTAAATAATGTGAATTAGTTCAAATTATAAGCGGAAATCATTGATAATACTTTTACGAAAGCTACAATGTTAAACAGAGAAAACAACTCACTTGAAAACTTTGTCTTTTCTACTCTAAAGAATTATTCCGACTCCTTTTGAAAAAACAATGTGCAAAACTTTTTTGAATCAGTTTAAATTTTTTACCATAATGGGGTTTAGGAAAAGTAGTTGATGGGCAACAGCAATTTAATTTATGTCAAAATGAAGCAAACTGTTTGTATTCTGCATTCTGCACGTGGGTACTATTTAATATGAGAATGAAAATAGCAAATATAACACAAAAAGGAGATTAATTTCTATGATTGAAAATGTTTCCCTGTTTTTATTTTATGACTCATGTTGCGATTGTTGTTTCAGTATTGTATTTTCAACTTAGATAATTTTTATTTTTACATTAAAACGCGACACATAACGTCATGCAATATTTTTTGCAAAAAAAATTATCAGAAAATTTATCAGAATTAAAAAAGAAAAGAAATAATCTCAGTTGGACTTTATTATTAAAGTCTAGTGTTTGAAAACAAATGTAGATAAAGCAACCAAAGTATATTTAACAATACAAATTATTAAATACTTGTAAGAGGAAAATTGCTAAAATTATATTTGCTTATGTGATTAAAACTGATAAACGTTTAGCAAAGTTTCTTACACCGTACTTTTTACGAGATTTAAAAAAAAAAATTCTCTTACAATTGAAATAAATAAACTCCAAAGCAATATTTCATGAATACTGCTCTGAATCGGTACATAAAATAAAGATAACAATGTTGATAATCATATTTTAAGCGTAAGAGATGTTTGTGCAATATATCTTACTTTTAGTACTTAATATCTCAATGCGACATTAAATCAGGCAAAAATGCCAAAACGCTGGAATCTCAACTAATATCTCGCGTTCGGGGAAAATTCCTTCAGTGGAAAATGATTTATGCTTCCCCTGGGCAATAACTATAAATTTCTTTCACACATAACTTTCAGATAGTATTTATGCATGACAGTGTATAGGCGCTACTTTATTAAACTTTTTTTCTTTTGAATACACACACACACACACCGAAAAAAAAAGGTACATTTATGTGTGTTTTTCAACGCCGTATTCAGAGGGGGATTTATGGGTGCTCGCACTCCAACATCTGAAAGTCACCATCACGTTTTCGTTTACACTGTAAAAAATGAAGGTATAACTTTGATATACCCCCCCCCCCCAACCCCCAAATTACGCCCCAAATTTGGCACTCCCTACGGACTTTTTAGGGTTGCTGTTTCTTTGGTGTTGCCAATTTAATCTTTTTCAGCTTTTAGGTATTTGCTGTTGCCAAATTTAGTATTTTATTGTATTTTGTACTTTTTTTTTTGAGTTTTTTTTAAAAGTTTTGTGGCAACAACAAAAACAGATATTTTGCTTGTCGAGAAAAAAAAGTCGCCAAATTTCCAATTTGAGGGGTATATCAAAGTAGTTCCGAAATGAATGTTCTTTTTATAGTATAATACAGCTAATTTTATAGTAACTAATTGTAAAAATTGCTAATTTTACAGTAATAAACTGCAAAATTGCTAATTTTATAGTTTATTACTGCGCATTTTACGGTTTTGAACTGGAACCTCTGCTGCCAGTATTATACTGTTGTTTTTACAGTATAATACAGATAACTTTGTGGTAATAAATTGTAAGAATGCTGCTTTCCAGTAATAAATTGTAAAGTTGCAATATTTTTTGCAGTTTATTACTGTTCATTTTACAATTTTAAACTAGAACCTCTGTTGCCAGTATTATACTGTAAAAACAACAGTTTATTTTTGCCATGTAACATTATAACTATGTTTGTCGAATTTCTTTATATTTTGTATGCAACCGTAGTATACATCTATTGGGAAATTCCAGGAAAAAGCCGTCCTCTTGTCGCACACGTGACGCTCATGCCTTTCATTAAAAAGTTGTGATTTAAAAGTTTAATGGATACAATTGTGTTGGTTAAGAAATCACAAACCGGTGCGAGATTTCTTAGGCAAAAAACTTTGTTCCTTGCCTTTTAAAATTACTTACTTTTAAGGAAATATATGAGTGTCACGTGCGGGGCAAGATGGCGATTTTTTCTTGGAATAAACTGTTAAAAATTTTCCTGAAATTTTACGGTTAAAGTTACTGGCATCCATGTTGCCAGTAACTTTTACCGTAAAAGATTTTTCTACTGTAAAATTTTACGAAAGAGAAAACGTGAATTAAAAAGCACGAGATACGAACGACAAGGATCGAACCTAGGACCCGATTTTTACGCACTGCTTTACTATTCACGGTACCAGATGAGATACATCAGGAGAGTGGAAATAGGGTTTCATCTGCATCGCACAGTAAGTCACGTGGTGATCATTTGGTGCAGCCATCACAATTCTTTAATCGGTACAATTTACTGCAAAAATGTTCTGTTCTGTAAACGCTACATTTTACAGTAACATTTACCATAAAAGCTTCCTGAATTTTTAACAGTGTAGCCCTATTTATATTTAAATGAATATTGTATGTATACTTTCGTCATGAAACTGGAAATAGAAACACTTGAAAAATGCAACGTGAATATTTGTTAACAAGAGATAAAGTGAGACAGATAAAAAAATTTGAACATGGCATTGAAAATTTTGTTTGCAGTTCGGAACAGGACATCTTCGCCGCAAGTTTTATCGCCCTCTTCCCCACGTGGGAAATTTCCGCCGCTACTCCTATCCCCCCTCTGCCTTGTACTGGACAAATCCGCCGCACCATTTCCAAGAGTTAGAAAGGGGTTACTGGTTTAAACTTTTCCATCCTGGCGACACATCTGCTTTTGGCGACAAAGACCTAATCTAAAAAACGGAATTTATTCCCGAACTACTTAGGGGGGAAATCGTAAAGAAATAAAAAAAATAACACAATGCAGTGTAAATCAATTTAAACTTCGCCAATTTTACTTCGCCAAATATTGCACTCTACCAGCTCAATTGGTGGATTTGTCCTGTCGTACAGAAATGGCGGAGAGAGACGCGGCGGAGATGTCCCATGAGGGGAAAGATAGAGATAAATTTTGCGGCGGAAATGTCCCACGTTGCGGCGAAGATGTCCTGTGCCCTTGTAGTTTACAGCTTGAGTTTTAGAAGCTACTTTGAGCTATGTAATGTAAAATATGATGCAAATTAATTGTTAGAAAAACTGGAGAGAAAAAATTGTGGAACCGTTCATGAAATTAATTTCTAGCTGATTTCTTAACTGATGCGTGCATCTGTGCGTACATACTGAGGCGGTTTCCCATTTGTGTACGTTAGTGCATTGATTCGAGGTGCCACTACTCTACCAAAAACAAGTTGCATTGAAATAATGTTGTATACAAACACGTAGTTTATACATTTTTTAACTGAGGAAAATCTTTGATGTAATGAAAGTTTCAACTAATGTTTAGGTAGTATGCATTGAAATGGAACAAATTTATATCGGGGACGCATTTAATGTAAAACTTGCCCTGGGCACATGATTTGTAACATCTATCCCCAATTTAGCTATTTTTTAAGTTTCGATTTTATACTATGTACTAATCTTACTTTTGTTTTACATTCTGAAATGATGATTTATTGATTTATTGAACTTTTCTGAAGCTACTCTTTAGGCTAAAGTTTTAATTTAAGGTATGTTGTATAAAAGTTAGCTAGTGCCAGGCCCGTCATTAAGGGGGACAGGGGGTCATTTGCCCCCCCCCCTGACTTTGAGAAATCAATGCATTTACATATAAGTGGGCGTGGTTTTTGTTGTTTTCTGATGAAATTGTACTGTGGTTCACAGTTTGCCCCCCACCCCCCTGGAAAAACTTGAAATGACGTCCCTGTGCTTATTGGAAATAGTTTTTGAAAGAGAATCTTCTGCATGATTGAGTGGTATGCTAAATATGCTGTGAATATCGATTTGACTCAGTCAGTTTTGTCTAAATTTTGTTCATTGTGCAGTTTTGCATTGTACGAGCCCAAGTGCCTCTGTCTGTTGGAAAGCTGAGTATTAAAATTCTCAAAGAGGCAATGGTTTCGGCCGATGGTAGTAATCTGTGAAAAAATGAATGACAACTTTTGAGGGTTGCACTTGATCTGCAAATAACGAGAAAAAATTAGAAAAAAGGTAAACATCAATATAGCTATCTGCTTATCCATTGTCTGTTAAAAAGCTGTCAATAAGTTTGCACAACTTTCATCTGCCTTCTTTCTGCTCCGCTTTATCAGCATAAAATCCAAAAATCTGTCTGCATGCTAGCACATTACATAAAATTAGGCAAAAGTGTAAATGTCGTCCACCGGAGCATTATTGGCACTTGGTGAAAGGGTTAAAAACATTGAATTTGTAAGAAGTAGTTACGGCCATAAACGAGAACGACAGATCAAGACTTATACATTAAGCACATTAAGCGAGTGTTTGACGCTAGTTTTCAGTTGAACTTAGATTCTAATTGTAAACAAACAGAGACGGTTCGTAAAAAAAATATGTGTTCTGTGCGCTGCAGCAGACGTCATTAATGTGAACAGCCTTCGCTTTTTTCGCTTTCTACCGGCTTTTCCAAATCGGTACGTGTCCAAAGACGAATGACAGCATATCTGAGGTGGAATATATTAAGAATAATATGTACCATATGTATTTACTTTTAAAAGGTGTGTGTCTGTGTGTTTTTTAGTGCGTGTATCCGTTTTTGCAACTTCTTGAAAGTGCATTTAACCTAGAAAACTTCATTTTTGGTATTCTAAAGAACCTAATACAAACTTGGTGATTCTATCTTATCTGTATGAAATTTATTTTTCAATTGAATTTCAAACTGCAAGCCGATATCATTTTTCGCAAATGCATTCTTATCCGCGAATTAAATCATAGAAAGCATTTACGAACACCAAGAGTGAGATCGAAGTAGATTACGTCATCAAAAGAAGTCCGTAAAAAGGAACCGTTTGCTAATGGCACGGAGAGGAAGGAAGCGTGTGAAAGTAGAATAGAACCGGATATTGGCTGTGTGTCCGGGTATTCTTAGGTAGGAATGTATGAGGGCTGTTCTATAGCGTATGAAAGGTGGGGAGCATTAGAAAATTAGTTCTGTGCAGAATATGAGGAAATTGGTGCAGTTCGGCGGAAGAAAGAACTGACAAGTATATTTCATTTGCTGAGGAACGTGGATTTTATCGCCATTTTCTATCAATTACAAGCTTAGTGATACAAAGCTAGGATTTATAATAATTTGTGTTTTAATTTTATGAACATTTTTTGACTGTTGGGTAAAATATTGTTTGGTATCTTGAGAAAATATTGTTACAAAAGAAAAATTTAAACTTAAACTGCAAAAATATGAAAAGAGTTTTTTAAATTTAAAGACTATTTCTATCAGCTTTACTTTCGCACTAAAAAGTGTGAAATAAAATAAATATGTAATTTCTTGATGACAACTGTGAAAATTTTCAGTTGATCTAATTATATCTTTATATGTTGATTAATTCTAAAGCGGCAAATAAAATTTAAATTCAAAATTTGAGAGACGAAAAGGGCGGTATACAGCTTACTGTGAATAGCTTTAAATGTACCACATATTAGTAATTTTACAGTTTAGTACCATAAAATTCGCTGTATTATACTGTAAAAACAGCAATATTATACTGGCAGCAGAGGTTCCAGTTTAAAACTGTAAAATTAGCAATTTTATAGTTTATTACTGTAAGACTAGCAATTTTACAGTATAAAACTAAAAAAAGTAATTTTACAGTCTATATCTGTAAAATTAGCAGTTTTACGGTTTAGTACTGTAAAAGTAGCAATTTTACAGTTTATTACTATAAAAATAGCAATTTTTACATCTAATTACTATTAAATTTGCTGTATTATTCTGTAAAAACCTTTATTTTTGAAGTGCAGCTGTAAGAAAAGGAAATAGAATTATCTAACAATAATACTTTTTGCATTTATCGTCTGCTTTCATTTAATTTCGTGACATTTTGTAAACATGTTTTGGCAGTAGTTAGAATTTTTCACTTGAAAATGTTTTCTCTTACCTTTTTTTCACTCAAAGTTAAATATTTTTCCCTACATACCGTCATTAATTAGTTCTGTTAATGTGCGTCCTGACAAATTCCTAGTCGTTTATGAATTTTTTAACAGATATTACAGTGCAGCAGAAACTTTAAGTGATTTCAATCAAATAAGCACGTTAAGTGGTTTTATAATAAAGAAAATTCATGATTTATTGCCAGCTAGGTCCAAGAGACCATACGAGTTAAAATGTTCTATTCTGGACTAGGAACTGAAGAAAACGATAAAGTTAAACTAAATCTTGATCTTCTTGATCAAATCCATTGATAAATGTAAAAATAGTTTAACAATGAGCCAGTACTGCCTGTTGTGGAATAAAATGAAGCTAAATGTTGCTATACTTGACAAATAGCACGGTAAATGCAAAGGTAGTTTGGTAAAATTTTCAAGAGAAAGAGAGGGAGGTAGACCTTTTACGCAGAACTCTTTCATTTTGATTCAAAGTTATGTAATTACAGATTTTTTTTTTACGTGGCAATAACGAGTACGAGTAAAGTATTTTGAGAAGATTTTCAATTTTCATACACTTGGTAAGAATTTTAATCCATATTTTAAATTTATAACATATTTTAAAAATACTTTTACAACTCGAGAAATTTTCTTATGAAGAAAAATTATACTTAAAGTTGACTTTTACAAAAGTCCAAGTAGGCGGTTAAGGAACTGCAAAAAATACAAGCAAACTCACGAAAATGCGATTTATTATACCATTTACTGATGTGAAGAAATCCATTGCAATCTTTCTACTACTTTTTTCATTATTATTTTATCGATATTCTACTAATTCGTGCTTCTGTAGTCAAATTTTTAATTAAATAGATTAATGTTAGTACTGTCTCAACGAAAAAAAAAACTACGTTTAAAACAACAGCAGATATCTAATATGTTAACGTGAAAATTCTTTAATTAATAACTGCTTATAAGTTTCAGATAATACCGAAAGTATCGGTATTTTACCGCAGTAAATACCTGTATTACAGTATTTCAAAATAGCTCCACACTGCGAAAATGAACTGTTGTTTTTACAGTAGAATACTGAAAGAGAGGTTTCACAGTTTAAAACTGGAAAAGCACAGTAATAAACGGTAAAGTTAGCTATTTTCAGTTTATTACTGTAAGACTATACTAGACACCCGACGTCACTACGCGCGGAGCCAATACGAGCTCACGACCAGTTAGCGATCTCCTCTAATTCGCCAAGTAGGCTGTGACGTTTTATCTAGCTCGTTTTTCATAGGCTAACGTCACGCTGACATTACGACGTTAGTGTCAAGAAATCTTGCAGTGTAGTATAGCTGCATTATATTGTAAAAACAACAGTATCATACTGGCAGCATATATAGTCCTGTTTAAAACTGTAAACTGCACAGTGATAAACCGTAAAACTAGCAATTTTACTGTTTATTACTGCAAACTAGCTAATCTGCAGTTTACTACTGTAAATTAGTAATTTTACAGCTTATTACTACTGCAAAACTGCTATAAAATTAGCTGTATTTTACTGTTAAAACAACGATCATTTCACAGTATACCGGTCTTCGATGTAAGCTATTACAAATCACTAAGTATTATTAAAGTATTAACAGACGATTGTATTCTACTTGTGATCTATTTCTGCTCTTCGTATCCTATCTATCTTTATAATAACTTGATTCCAGCCACAAATATTTCCCAAACTTGTAATCAGGACTATCCATCGATTATTTTCTTCGGTCTTCGTCCCTTTGCGACGTCACTTACGTATGACGTCATCCTTTAATGGAATCCGAATCTTTACCTCTTTGCTTAGTTTCGGAGTTTTTCTTTACGGGGAGCAAGAAGTAGGATAAAACTGTCAATTTTATGTCTTCACTTTTCATCACTACAATTTATACGTAGACAAAATATGGGCACTGCAAAAAATGGCTGCTGCTTTTACAGTATAATACAGCTAATTTTGTAGTAATTTTACAGTAACTAACTATAAAATTGCTAATTTACCGTAATAAATTGCTAGTTTTACAGTTTATTAATGTGCAGTTTACAGTTTCAAACTCGAACCTCTGCTGCCAGTATTATATTGTTTTTTTTTACAGTACAATGCAGCTAGTCTTACAGTAAAAAACTGTAAAATTGCTAGTCTTACACTAACTAACTGTAAAATTGCTAATTTACCGTAATAAATTGCTAGTTTTACAGTTTATTAATGTGCAGTTTACAGTTTTAAACTGGAACCTCTGCTGCCAGTATTATATTGTTTTTTTTTTTTTCTACAGTACAATGCAGCTAGTCTTACAGTAAAAAACTGTAAAATAGCTAACTTTGCCGTTTATTACTGTGGTTTCATAGTTTTAACTCTGAAACCTTTGCTTTCAATATTATACCGTAAAAATAAGTTTATTTTTGTATTGTGGCGCTATTGTGAAATTTCGAAATACTGGTAGTTACTGAGGTAAAATACCGATACTTCGGTATATGCAGAGAAAATATGTATACTGAAAGAAATAGATGTTGTTTTTACCGTGTAATACAGCTAACTTTATATTAATTTTACAGTAATAAGCTGTAAAATTTCTAATTTTACAGTAGTAAACTCTGAAATTGCTAGTTCACAGTAATAAATTAAAATTGCTAGTTTCCGTTTATTACTGTGCTTTTACAGTTTTAAACTGGGCCCTCTGCTGCCAGTATTATAATGTAAAAACAACAGTCTATTTTTTGCAATGTGTGTGCTCAGAACACGTGTCTGTAATGTTTTGTATGTGCTGTTTCAGACATAGTTAAATTTACTTGTATCTTTTATCGTAAGGTGTTTCTCATTTTGTGTTACTTCTGTTGAGAAAGACTATAAGTGGAAAATGTAAAGGGACTGTGGTTGGCTTTAAAGTGTGTGGATAAAACTGACTGAAATTGAGGGGTGTGTACACTGTAAAAAAGGAATGTTGTTTTTACAGTGTGATACAGCTATTATTACAATAATTTTACAGTAAGGAACCGTAAAACTGCAAATTTTACAGTAGTAAACTGCAAGATTGCTAGTTCACAGTATTAAACCGTAAAATTGCGATTTTCAGTTTATTACTGTGCATTTTACAGTTTTAAACTGGAACCTCTGCTGCTAATATTACACTGTTGTTTTTACAGTATAATACAGCTAATTTAATGTCAATAAACTGTAGCATTGTTAATTTTGCAGTAATAAACTGTAAAATTGCTATTTTTCCAGTAATAAACTGTAAAATAGCTAGTTTTACAGTTTATTACTACGATTTTCGTTTTCAACTGAAACTTCTGCTTTCAGTATTATACTGTAAAAACAATGACTTATTTTTTCTAGTGTAGAAAAAATATTATAATTTAATACATGTCACTTATCGCCGACAATAGTGGCACTCCTCAAAAACACGGAATTGCATAAAATAGTCGTGTTCTGGCGTGTGTTACACTTTTTTAAATTGATTTATTCTCAAATGCAAAACTATATCCACAATACAGTGAACTCTCACTTATACACCGCCTCATTTATCCGCCTTTTTCACTTATACGACGATTTTAAATGGTCCCAGCACATTTCATAGCAAAATAATGATAGTATCATTCATTTATGCGTCGCTCTAAAGCTAAATATTTCACTTATGCTCCGAATTTTCGGTAAAATGTAAAATTTAATTTATTGTCTTTAAAAATAAACATTTTCCTTCACTTTCCTCTTTAATCTTTCGCCTTTATTGTGCAAATAGTTCGCAATTAGGTATGCTACAATTTTTGTTTTCTCTTTATCATTGTAGTTACGTTACAGTAATTGCCAAACCGTAGAAAAAGGTCCCTTTTCTACAAAAACATTCTTATTCATGCTCTCATTAGAACCTGTGTTTCTTTTTACTCCTTCAAATAGGCTTGTCCACTTATACGCCTCTCTCACTTATGCGCCGTTTTCTGTTGGCCCCTTGAGTCTGCGCATAAGTGAGAGTTCACTGTAATTATGGTGTTAGGTTTACTAGTTGGTTTTTTTCGTCAAAATCGATACCGTTTACTTACGATTTGAAGAAAAAAAATCTTAGTTTTAATAACTCTTACTTAATTTTTATGCTGTGTTACTATTGTTAAACTGTTTTTAACCACCATATTCCTCTAAATTTGTATCATTATGGTGGTAAGAAGTAGAAATAGTACGGTTTTCAAACTTTTGAAATACGCTCTATTGTCATTAATTAACGATATTATTTTCTACGTTCTTGTATTGCTGCACATTTTGCAACTTTAAAGCGCTGGTAAATAACAATGTTTCCGTAGATGATTTTTGAATCACGGGAATTCCATTGTGCATAAGTTTATTCGAGGACGAAACTTTTTCATCTGTCAATGACAAAAGCTAACGAACAGTTATTTAACATTCGAATTGCAATGTTAAGAAATTCATTAAATTCATTATTCGTAATAGACATTAAATTTAAGAATGAAGTTTGGAAGAAATGGAATTGCTCAAAAGAGGGTTAATTAAATCCTCAGAATACCTGAAAATGTATGAAAATTGGGAAATTACGCTTTCCCATACCGATGAAGGCAGATATTAGCAAAGAATGCTAAATCAATTAACTATCTGTTTAATGCTAGTTTTGCCTTTAGTGTTCTGAAATACCATTAAAACTTTAACTATGATAAACACAAAAGTACTTCCGAAATTATTTAAAAGTTAATTATAAATTTTTCTGAAAATGACGATTAAATTCTAGTTTGAGAGCAATAATGGTTGAGAGCTCTTGAAGATGACATGTTGAGACATTGGTAATGGAGTTATTATTACTATTTAGGTGTTCAAGAAACATGTTCTTCTCAATATCTACTCCCTCTATTCCAACTAAGTCGCTACAATGTGTTTGAAATAAGTTGCTACGTTTAAATCGTTTTTCACGAAATAGTGAATCTGAAGGTATTATGATTATGTTCAGAAGTTTAAAAAATTTCACGGTGATGTGCGATTAAATGACAAAATGTGAGCGGTTCCTCTTTTCCTCTTTAAATCAATATAGTTTAGCTTCCAAAATCTAGGACTAACTAGGACGCCCCTCGTTTTATGAAGATTTTTCCTCTTGTAAAAAGCGTATTTACTACTAAGTATAAAACGGTTTTCTAGCTCTATGTTTTCAACAAATCATTGATCGCCTTTTCTCTTTCTTTTTTCCCCGTATCAAATTTGTTTATTAGTAATGACTCCTGGTAGGTGCAGAAAGAAGGAATATAGGATATAAAGTTTTTGAATATACTTTCGTTTATTAATTTTTTTAATGACATTTCCATAAGCTAGCATTACTCTTCTATTTTTAACTTTTAACACCTCAACAATTATTTTCTTCGGTCTTCGTCCCTTAGCGACGTCACTTACGTGTGACGTCATCCTTTAACGGGATCCGAATCTTTACCTCTTTGCTTAGGCAGGAATTCAAGTGAAACACGGACGATCGCAACTCACCAATGCAATCGCAAATTCCCAAATTTGCGAGATGCGATTCTAATGTAATTCGACTTCCAGTAGCGATTGCAATTTGCGATCGCCTGCACCTCGAAGCGATTGCAGTGGTGTTTCACTTGAATTACTGCCTTACTTTCGGAGTTTTTCTTTACGGGGAGCAAGAAGTAAGATAAATATACCAATTTTATGTCCACACTTTTGACCACTACAATATATACGTAGACGAAATATGTACGCTTATTTGAAGGAAACTGTTTGAAAAATCAAGATTCTTCTAAGCAAGACAAGGACAAGGATTTATTACTGTTTATCCCTTCTTGTGAGCAACTAGATCTTAGAATGACAAAAAGTTGCAGATTTCAAAAGATTTTTTCTCCAGGACTTTTTTTTACTTAAAATACGAAGGGAAAAGTCACATAGACTTTATGTAGTAAAAGTCCAGCACACAGACAGTGATAAATAAGCGAAAAAAAATTTCAGGACAATCCCCGAAACCTAAAGTTTTCAAGAAACTAAAGTAAATCCGAAGTTTGTCCCAGGAGATGTTATGAAAAAACTTAAGCCAAGTCACAATTATTAGTTTTAAGGACAAGTACATATTTGTGGACGAAATGAGTGACTTCAATTCATGTTAAATCTCTGTATTTCAATTCAAAAGCAGTTCTTAAAATTACTTTTCATTTTTCATGAGTTCAAAATTATTTTGAATTTTGACAAATTATAAACATTTACTGGTATTGAAATTATACATTTATTTGACAGTAATTATCTGTTCTTATTCTCCCCCATCAATATTACTCACGTTTGTGAGACCTATTACAGATTTAAGTGAAAAAAAAATAAAAATTTTAACATGTGTTCCGATTGACTCCTATCAGCGGGGTGATTCGGAACACCCATAATTTCCTATATATTTCAATAATAATTGTTCAAAATGTTTTGTCTTTGCTTGGAATATCAAAAGTAAAGCAAAACCGAAGTTTTTACCCAAAAACCCAAATTAAAAAAAAAAAATCTTTTAACTGCTTTTTGTACAATCAAAGCTGAAAAGTGTTTCGATTCACCCCATTTTACGGTACACTGCAAAAAATAGATGTTGTTTTTACAGGACAATACAGCTAATTTTATAGTAATTTTACAGTAATAAACTGTAAAATTGCTTATTTTACAGTAGTAAACTAAAAGTGCTAGTTCACAGTAATAAACTAAAATTGCTAGTTTCGCAGTTTATTAGTGTGCATTTTAGTTTTAAACTTCAACCTCTGCTGCAATTATATGGCTGCTGCGAGCTGCATATTTTTTTTAATGACATTTTCATAAGCTAGTGTTATTCTTCTATTTTTAACTTTTAACGCCTCAACAATATTTTCTTTGGTCTTCGTCCCTTCGCGACGTCACTTACGTATGAACACCACCAGCTAGGTATTCCATTAATGCATTGCAGTTTCGTTCATATTATGCACTCATCAGCATGGAATAGGAATTAAACGAGCTGATAGATGGAATAAACGAGCTGATGGTGTATTACATGTTTCTGCCTTAGCCCTGGCTTAGGCTTTACTTACTTCTTTGTACCCCAACAATAGCTTACAAATAAACTAAAAGAAATAATTCGTTCTAATATCGTATATAAAGCTCTTCGACCGAAGAAATTACTTTCAATGGTTTAAGTATGAATTCGTATTTTATTAACGTTACTAGCTGCCAGGGCAGCTAGATTAGCTTCCTGCGGCATGTTGATGCATAACGTCTCCCCTCTCTAACTTTTACCTCATTCTGAAGTTATATTATTTGATATAATTTAATGTTCATTCGAATTCAAGACATACCACGCACGTGGCCCGGCGTTGCGCGGGCACTTCGTGCCCTGAAAGTAGTGAGAAAAAAGTTTCAAGAAAGTACTCCCCGCCAAGGCGGCTCGCTTACAGACGCTTCACGCCTTCACTTTTTTCTTATATAAAAAAAATCATTCGAATTATTGAGATGCTTTACGCCTTCAAGATGGTGAGGAAAGTTTCAGTAAGTTCAGCTCGCTCAAAGGAAAAAAGCAGACATAGACACTCAGTTTTTAATATAAGTAGATGGCTCTTCAACAAATAAATGTTTCAAAATATTACCAGTAGCTAGCGATAAAAATTCTACGTAAGTGGCCCGCTTATGAGTTTCGTGTTTGATTTAGTTAAGCCTTCATTCAAAATTCTCATTATATCATTGTTTCATAGCAACGACGGTTTGCAAGAATGGATTTCATATTTAATCATTTATTAGGCTTAATCGCTTTAAACTTGACTACTTATTAATTGATATCTTCGCTAATTAAAATCGTATAATTATATCAATTGAAACTAATGAAGCCTGAAAAATTACCTATCTATCGGTACCTGGTTCGACTTTCAGGTCATTGGCGTTCAGGAGAAAGAAGCGTGACATAGAAAGAAAGATAGTTAGAAAGAAAGATAGTTAGAAAGATACTCAGTTTTTAATATAAGTAGATTTATGTCCGTAGTAATAGTTGCTTTTAAAAGCAGTAATTCGCTTTCTTTTGCCAATACCCCATTTTTTTTCTATATTTTTACTCAATATCGGTCAATTGTCCCAACTCCCTCCGTGAGTCGTCGGCATCTCTAACTTCTCTCATAGTTTATTACTCTTTAACAACCAACGTCATATCATAAGTAAGAGTTGAAAACATCGTGGTCTTTACGATCCTGCGTTTTTTATATCCCATTTTATAACCTAGCAGGTGAAAATTTTCAAATAACTTTTCCCACGAAGTTTTGAATAACTAATGAAATCAAGCGCAAAATACCTTCTTTTACTTTTTTCTTCATCATCTTCCCTCTATTTTTCTTTCTCACGTGCTGCAACAAAAGAGAGAACATGAATTCTTAATGCGTTGGCAAGTAGAAGACGGGATTGGGGAGGGGTGGGGACTGAGATATATAGATGTGGTGAAATTGTCTCAAACGGGATTTTTGTGATTGATGTTCGAATTTGTTATTAAAGTAAAAATCGAAAGTAGAACATTGCAATCAGGAAAGGTTTAAGTAGGGTTAGTACAATGTACCCAAATCAAAGCTTCTTCACTATTTTTAGTTCCCGCCCGGCACGTATCACAAAAAGCTATGCTTTGAAAAGAAATATATTTCTTTTAGAATATAGCAGCATAGAGTAATATGAAAGAAAAATATTTACTCATAAACAAAAATCATGGCTTTTTGGAAAAGTTTAGTAATACAAAATATGCACTGAAAGAAAAGTTATAATCTTCTTCTTCCCTTCAGTTTTGTCTTTTCTTTATTTTTTTTTTTTTTTTTTCGCATTTTTTGAATGGTTTGGATTTTCTGACATTTTTTAAGTTTAGCACGAATAGTATTTTTAATTACTTTCAGACAAAATGTACGCTTTTACTTTTAAACAAATAAAAAGTTCAAAATCGTTGATTGAAAACATTCTGCAAATAAACTTTTGCAGCTTTTGCCAGTCTAAAGTAGCTAAATAGTAATAATCATTTCTTAGAAAATATTGTACATGAAAGAAAATGGAAACCGTTACAGCAATTATGAAAAAAGAAATGTGTGCCAAAATAAAAAAAAAAAAATAGAACGTGAAATGAACAGTCAGCGGTCAAAATGCACTAATCACGCACCATATGAACAAAAAAAGAGAAGTTTCTTCGGCGAAAATGAGAAAGAAAAGTCAAATTAGAAAAAGACAATTCCTTCCCGTGCAAATATTTTAAAAACCCAAAAATATGAGGGGGGGGGGGGAATTACCTGAAAGGGTTCCAAAAAACAGAAATAAATGAAAATACCACGGAGCCTTAACTTCTTCATTCTTTAAATGCTTATTCCTGATGTTCTAATTGACTTAGAATATTAGAATAAAGTTCAGCTAATATTATAGAAAAAAACGGATCTATTGGTAAGCCGATGTGGATTTATTACCCTCAAATTGTAAAATATATGTAAAGTGTTCTTAAAAGTGCAATAAAAAAGAGCAATATCTAACGTAAATATTTCTTCCCCTTTCTGTGCAGATCTACGGTCCAGTACTATTTGAATTAATATATACATTTCATCTTCCATATCTTACAATTAGAGCGGAAAAAAGGAAAGAATACTGTTGATGTTACCTTGCTAAAAAGCGTCAATAACTGAATTTTTAGAGACATTGAATGACCATCTTGTGATGTTTTTGCTAAGTTGCAAAGATTTTATTAACATTTAAAAGTAGTACATTACATACAGTATTCGGACTATTAGGAAACAGTTGATTTGAAAATATCCAGGTCCAAATTATGGTGGTTTCATCGTGAATGAACCCAAAAGTACTAGTAAAGTTCACAGTAAGTTCCAAATTATGGAAGTTTCATCATGACTGTGAAAAGTACTAGTAAAGCTCACAGTAAGTTCCAAATTATGGAAGTTTCATCATGACTGAAAACTACTAATAAAGCTCACTGTAAGTTCCAAATTATGGAAGTTTCATCATGACTGTGAAAAGTACTAGTAAAGCTCAATATAAGTTCCAAATTATGGAAGTTTCATCATGACTGTGAAAAGTACTAGTAAAGCTCACAGTACGTTCCAAATTATCAAAATTGTTGAGAAATATTTTATACATGCAAAATGACAAGACTAGGAGTGATGAGTGATATTTTCCCCTATCCATTCATTGATAAATACATAAATAAAAACAAGTCACTTTAGAAGATACCTAACGCAAAAATACATTACTTACTTTATCACATTTTCTAACATTAGATTATTTCTTATCTATTTAAGCAAATAAAGTGACAATAAATTAATGGAAAAAAATCTTTTTACACGATCGTGTCATTAGATATTTTCTCCAATCTAAAATTCTACTAAATTTTAAGCGAACGCAATTAGTGGACCGAAATGGCTCCATTTATTAAACTGGTCTCGATTTACATAAAAAGTAGCAATAGTTGAAGTTTTTTCTTTTTTTAATGGCCAAACATAATTAGAACTCGGTCTTCCTCAGATGTTTTTACACACACTCATTATAATTTGTTTCTTCGGTATTTTTTTTTCTCGAAACGTTGGCAGTATTCCTTAATGAAGTTATTATTATTTTTTATTTTCGCAACAAAACTTGGTTTTAATTTTTGAATATTTTCTTTTCCTTTTTGCTTTGAAGGTTTCATACTTCGTTGCTTCCCTGTTTAGTTCTAACTCACGTATAGCAATTATTTGAAGCAGCAAAGTAAATAAGGTTTGAAAGAATTTATTAAAATGGGGCGAAAAATCCCGGAGGCAAATTTAAAGGATATTATATAATTATTAAATCAACTGTTTATTCTCTACACTGCAAAAAATGACCTGTTGTTTTTACAGTATAGCACTGGCAGCCGAGTTTCCAATTTAAAACTGTAAAATACACCGTAATAAACTGTAAAACTAGCAATTTCACATTTCCTTACTGTAAAGTTAGCAATTTTACAGCTCACTGCTGTAAGATTTAGCTGTACTCTATTGTAAAAAACAACAGTAGAATACTAGCAGCAGATTCCAGTTTAAAATTGTAAAATAGACGTAATAAAGCTGCAAAATTAGCAATTTTACAGTTTATCACTGTAAAACTAGCAATTTTGCAGTTTATTACATTAAAATTAGCTGTAATATACTGTAAAAACAACATTCATTTTTTAGTGTTCATACTTCGTTGCTTAACTGTTTAGTTTTAACTCACGTTTAGCAATTTCTCAAAGTAGCAAAGTATTTTCAAAGTAAATAGTGTTTGAAAAAAATTATTAAAATGGTGCGAAAAATCCTAGAGGCAAGTTTAAAGGATATTATGTAATTATTAAATCAGTTGCTTATTCTCTAGTTTCAAAATTTTTCGAAAACAGCCGTTTGATTGATTTTTTGTTTGAAATAAATTGAAAGTTTAATAATCTTGCAGTTTTGAGTTTCCGTTTCAACTGATTTAGTTCATCTTCTGAGTATTGCGCTTTGCAGCATCGAAAAAATGTACTGCAACTTTTTTATTTTAACGTTTTGATAAAATAAAAGGAAATGGAGCACTTCAACAGTTATTGGATTTATCGAACAGATTGAAGTTATTTTAATACTTGGTTATGACTGCTTCTTGCCTAATATTATGTTCAAGATGTGCACACAAATTATTACATTTATTCTTACATTCATTTTAGAAAAATATGTTATTACTCATTTATCAATTTATTTGTTGTAATTACGTATAAGGTATGCTGCGACATCGATGTCGATGTTTTGGAAACATCGATGTTTTTGTTAAAACATCGACGCTTGTACCATCAATGTTTTACTGTCGATGTTTGTCAAACATCGATGTTTCAAGTTCGATGTTTTATCTCGATGTTGATGTTCGATGCAAAAATGGTGCGTAAGAATGTGAAATAATTATATTTATAAATGAATATTTATGATACATCATAAATCAGAAGTTGAAGTATTAAACTCATTAGAAAAAGTTTTCCATGATTATTATCGATGATTTGCACTCGATATTTTTAAGCGTTCATTTACGGTCGATGTTTTTTAAGCATAATTGTTTCGCGTTCGATTTTTTTTCCCATATTTTTTTTATTCTATTTTTTTTTTTTTTTTCAGTGTTTTATATTTCAGCAAAAAAAAAAAATAAATAAAATAAAATAAATAAATGAAATAAGTTACTCTTCGTCAGTAGTTGCCATATCTGTGTCAATAGATAAATTTTTCTAATAACAGTCGACGTCTTGCTGTCGATATGTTCTTGGGAGACAAAGTAAAATCACGATATATCCAATTGAAATATATATCGAGGAGCGATGTAACGAAGGGCTACTGTACATTCAAATGTGTAGGGTCAATAGGGGTAATTATGAACAAATTTGTTCACTTTCGCACGCTAATTGCTTCTAGAACACCATGTCCTATTTAAAAATCTGGACATCCATCAGAAACAACTATTAACTCCTCTGATACACTGCTTGACCATTTTTTTTACTTTTTGGCTTATGGAAGTTTTTTGAAAATCCTTGTTCTTAATCACCCCAATTGTTCATAATTACCCCATAGTGCATGGGGTAAATATGAACATGCTTTTCTCCCTGGCTTACCCAGACTTTTCTGGGAATTCCTCGACTTCATTATGAAAATGATAGACCACGAAGGGAAATCTGGCTTTCTTTCTAGATTTTCGTAGGAGTTCTGTTTGTTTCAGAGAAATGTTCGGATACCTCTTCATGAAACTAATGTGTCAGTCATCACCTGGCTTTCCATCTTTGAATCGGACTTGCGACCCATTAGCCAAAGCAATGTCTTGAATAAGGCTTTTCAACTCTTTCTTGTCACAAGGAAACCCCATACAAGCCCTACCAATTAGGTATTTTGCTTAAGTTAGCTCCACATCAGTTGGTATGTCCGTTAAGCGACCTGCTCCCATCGTATCAATCTCGACTTTACCTTTAACTCTGTTGTGCAAAACACCCAGAGGGATGGCGTAGGTGTCCACTGCTTCTCTGTAGGTCATATTTCCATTTGTAATATCATTCATAGCCCCCAATAAGTCTTCACTCATTAATTGAGAAGGTGGCGGCGTCTTCACAAGTGTGAGGCATTTGGACGTTCAAACGTACAGACAAGTTTATATAAATCATTACAAAATGTCAATGGCTCAGTTAAATGGTCAAGATAACTATTTAGATCATAAAATTCGACTTGAAGTTTAAAAAAATACTTTGAAAAAAATTTTCATAATTACCCCTAAACGGAAAAATACGGGGTAATTATTACCACCTTCTTGCAGGATGCTAAAAATAAAAGACAGTGAAACTTCAATTGATTCCTATTAAAGGCTTAATAACTGAAAGCAAATATAATGAAAACAATAAATTACCACACTTTTATCAGTTCGAACAGGATGGAAATTGAAGACTGTGTGAAAAACAGTTTGACAACTTTTGTAAGACTTGTTAGGATAACTAAGGAAATGGCGGGTACAGTGCTGTCACATCAGTGAAAAAACATCCCTAACCTAATAATGAAGATGTGAACTTCCAGTTGCTACTGCTATTTGGTTCCTTTATTGCTTACAGAAGCGCTGATGTTGTTTGTTCTGAATTACCCCATTTTCACAATTACACTGCTTGACCCTGCGTTGTATATCTAAAAAAAGATCGATGTTTTAAAACATCGATATCTGAAAATATCGATGTTGTTTGGTCGCTTTATCAGTGCCATCGATGTCTTCAATTTCCAACATCGATGTTTTATCATCGATGTCGCAGCCCTTATATTAGGTATAGAGCAGCAGGTCACCGCTCCTAAGTCGGGGCTGAGGCAGAAACATGCACTATACCGCCAACTCACTCATTACATCCAAGGACTGCAGTTTCGTGCTTTTGACTCTCGTCAGCCTGGAATAGGATTAACTGAACTGGAGGCAGAAATCCATTTAGAGAAGCAAAGAGAGCCAAAAAACTGGTCGGAAACATGAAATTAAAACACCAGCGAAAGATCGCTCAATGGTACAGTACAACTCGTAAGCATTTCTGCCTCCAGCTCTGTAAATCCTATTCCAGGCTGACGAGGGCCAAAAGCACGAAACTGCAATCCTTTGGTGGAAAAACCAAGTTGGCGGAGTAATGCATAGATTTAAGTTATTAAAAAACTTTAGAAGCCGTTATTTTGCAAAAGCTGTGCTTAGAAACATTGTAGTTATATGCAATATACCGACAGCCCAGTTCTGACATACAGGCACTGCAGTTTCGTCCGTATTATGGACTCATCATTCTGGAATAGACAATAACTGAACTGGAGGCAGGTGTCATTTCAGTTGTAGTTAGACTTGTTGATGAAGTTTTAGAAAAAACTTATTTTAATGCCATTTTTAAAAATACTTACATAGAATTCTACAGAAAGTGTGACTTTTGTAGAAATTAAAACACTTTCAAAATTGCGAAAAAATATATTTTTTTGACTTATTAGAATAAAAAGCGACCAAGATAACTGATGGACTCTCAACAAAGGAATGTGCCAAAACTTTTGAGAATATGTATAAAACAATAACTTTTGCAGCTAATCAAACTTTTTTATAAGATTTACCACAAATAAACACCTATTATGAAGTAAACTCTAATGCATTTAATAATTTGCATTTAAATTACAGCAAAATAAAAGTTAAAACAGTTCGATGCTGAATAATCCACCACAATCTAGAATTTGTGAAGCTAAAAAATATCTTATCTCAATCAGAAAATCATAGTGCTTTAAATCTTCACCCATTGTGCTCTAACCAACCTATCGAACATGTAATTAAGCAACCCTTTCCCAGATATGTCACCTTTAATAATAACAAAAAAACCTAGTATTTCTACAATTTTTCAGAAAGTTAAATAAAATATATCATCAAAAGTCCATAAAAGCAAACTGCGTGGAACATTTATCAAATTCAGATCATGTCATACCCTGAGGTGATATCTTTATAAACAACCTATGTGTCTGAATTTCGTTCTAAAAGTAATACATCACTCCATTTTTCCTGGGCGAATTCTTATCGAATAATATAGGAAATTCACACAGGAAATTCTAGCCTTTATCTTCTCCTGTCACATTCGATCATGGTCGTGGACATCAATCAATGTCTGTAATATGAGGACGAAACCTCTATAAAGTGCACTGGCCAACAATAAATGCTTTCGATGAACCCGATGCGTTAAATTTCAACTCATATTTTCATTGTTTGAAAATGTAAAATGTATGATTTGTCGTTGTGTTTTAATTGTCTGGAAGATTTATTTTGATGTTTAAGTAAGATAAAATCCAAAATTGATAATTGTGTGTGGAGATCCACACACACACACACACACCGTGAGTTTTCGATATGGCTATAAATAATTTTGATATCTAAAACGTTATACACTCAAAATGTGCTTGTTCTTAAATGTACATGCAGTTTAAAATCAATAAATTCCCATCGAATACAAAATTTACTTCTTTAGCTCCTTATGTTACGTACTACTGATTTTTTTTTTTTTGTATTTGTTCTTACAAATTTTGACGCTTTTAGTATTGTTGTTGAAAGTCAGCTGTTAGGGTGGTTTTACGGCGTTGACTACGTAAGCCTTTGGTCCGTGATCTAAACCCAGGGTTCGTCGGTGGATTTTTAAGAAGCAGAAATTGTGATCGTTTATGACGCATAATATGCTTTTTGTAAAATATCGCTTGGATATTGGTTTGTCATTGAAATTTTCATAAAAACTAATTTCCTATGCAGTTTTTGCATTAAATAAAGTCAAGGTGTCTTAACCTGGTGTTGAAACGAGGAGTTACAATTCTGTGCCATCCGTGCCTTGCTGACCATTCATTGTGTCATCCGTGCACTTGAGACTCGAAAGACTAGATGTCATATTGGGGGAACGCACTAGGTCTGCAAAAGGCTATGGCTTGTGTAGGAATGTGAAAATGTGCAGAAACTCTAAAAAAAAACTTCATTTCAGGACAAAGCGAACATATAAAAATTTAACCGCTCAACTTCGAAGCATATTTAAAGATATTAAAGACAGATATTTACACATATATTTTAAGACACTACGATTTTTTTTCCAGAATTGGTACCGCCATGAACAAAAGTGTGTGAATGCCGGAAGATGGCTATTTTGAGGACTAATTCAAGTTTGTTTTTTTTATTATTCATTTCGTGATATGAGCCCTACACCTGGAATTTAATATACACACCATGTAATCTTTTATTTATTCAAATGCCTGAAAAGCACTATTTCCTCTAAATGAGTGCTTCAGGGAACCATCCGACAAAAATATATCTACTATTGTTCTGAATGAAATGAATTAATTGAAACACAACATTGATTTTTTCAAAATGCTGAAGTGATCTCAAAAACCCAAATCCCTACCGAACAACTCATAAACCAGTAAATAAAAGCAATGGTTTCATTTATACAAGAAATGGTCCTATCCAAAACAGATTGTTTTTATGTGTGGCAATAATTTTGTTGCTATGCTAGTAGCATTAGAGCTTTGTTTTCTAATGGTCCGTGAGGGATTTTGCTTGGGAATAACTACATGTTCCACTAGATGGTCATTTTTGTTAAAATTTGTTGTAAATATGAATATACATTTGTTTCTGGGTGTGACGGGTTGAATCAGGAGACAAGTTTTGTCCTTTTGTTTTGATTTGAAACATCGCAAAATGAGTTTTTCTCGAGCTCTGAGGATTCGATTCATTTTATTGCATAATTACGAGATTCATTTGATGCTTCCATGAGAATTTTTTTTTTACTGTCTTTGTTTTTTTAATTCATTAAGTTGTATTAGCTCCACGTCTGGAATTTAATAGACACACCTTGCATTCTTTTATTTATTCATTGCTTGCAAATAATTATTTTTTTCAAAAAACTACTTCTGGCAACAATCGATCAAAATATATTTACAATTGTTCTCAATGAAATGTATTAATTGAAACACAGCATTTTTTCCTCAAAATACCGAAGAAATCTCCCAAATCCAAGTATCTACCAAACAATTTCAAAATACAGTAAATAAAAGCGATATTTTCATTTAAACATTTCACCCCGAATCGAGGCCTGCCATTACACTTCAAGTATCCAGGGGATCATCAAGGGGAACGATTGGCGGGCCACAGAAAAACTATCCACCAAATAAATCGCGGTGACATGACTAAGTAGCTTGCTTATCTAAAGTGACGGCGAGAGAACCGACCCTTGATGAACAAACCCAACTAAACGAAATGCAGAAAAGGCTCCCGGTACTGTGAGTGTTGGGCGAAATAAAATAATTTTAGCTCTGCAAGAAATGGGCCTATCCAAAACAGATTGTTTTTATGTGTGGCAATAATTTTGTTGTGATGTTTTGTAGCATAAGAACTCTATTTTCTAATGGAGCGTGAGGTATTTTGCCGTGAGGTATTAGTGTGAGGTAAATTGTATTGTCTCATGGTCCGTGAGAGATTTTGCTTGGGAATGTCTACATGTTCTACTAAATGGTCATTTTTGTTAAAATTTGTTGCAAATATGAATATACATTTGTTTCTGGATGTAGCGGGTCGAATCAGGAGACAAGTTTTGTCCTTTTGTTTTGATCTTTAACATCACATGAATGATGAAATAGATAAATACCTTTGTGCATAAATATAATAACATAAATACAACATCGTTAAAAGCACAAATGCGCAAGAATACTGCAGACACGTGTTTCGACGTTACAAGAAACGAGTTTTTTAATGCAAAAAATTGTGAGCTCATGGATGCACAGACATCCGACGAAAGTTTTTGTCCATAAGGTCACAATTTTTTGCATTGAAAAAGGCGTTTCTTGTAACGCCCAAACACTTGTTCGCAGTATTCTTGCACATTTGTGCTTTTAACAACGTTGTATTTATGTTATTATCTTTATGCTCAAAGGTATTTATCTATTTCATTTATTGCAGGTATGTCAGTTTTTATTATTCATTCCGTTGTATTAGCCCCACTCCTAGAGTTCAATAGACATATATTGTATTATTTTATTTATTCATTGCTTGCAAAGCACTATTTTATCCTCATTTGTGCTTCAGGACAAGGTTTGGTCAAAATATATTAATCTCTCAATGAAATGTATTAATTGAAACACAACATTATTTTTTTTTTTTCAAAATGCTGAAGTGATCTCCCAAATCCAAGTACCTACCAAGCAACCCCAAAAACCAGTAAATAAAAGCGATGTTTTCATTTATACATTTCACCCCGAATCGAGGCGCGCCATTACACTTCAAGTATCCGCCATCAAGGGGGACGATTGGCTGGCCACAGAAAAGCTATCCGCCAAATAAATCGCGGTGACATGACTAAGTAGCTTGCTTATCTAAAGTGACGGTGAGAGAACCGACCCTTGATGAACAACGTGGCATTAAGTTCAATCCCCGTGCCCAACTAAACGAAATGCAATAAAATAATTTTGCTTGGCAAGAAATGGCCCTATCCAAAACAGATTGTTTTTATGTGCGGCAATAATTTTGTTGTGATGTTTGGCAGCATGAGAACTTTATTTTCTAATGGAGCGTGAGGTATTTTGCTTGGGGATGTCTACATGTTCCACTGAGTGGTCATTTTTGTTAAAATTTGTTGTAAATATGAATATACATTTGTTTCGGGTTGAATTAGAAGATAAGTTTTGTGTTTTTGTTTCGATCTGAAACATCGCGATTTGATGACTTTTTTTTTTGGGGGGGGGGGGGGGGCTCTGTGGATTCAATTCCTTTTAATGAAAGACTACAAAATACAGTTCTTGATTGACTAAGGATATTTTTTTTTTCTTTTCTCTTTTTTGTCTTGTTTTTCTTTTTGGAAATGCATATGCCAGAAATTAAACATAACATCTGTTTAATGTGTGTCCTATCCTGTTGTAAATAAAATTATAAGAGCTAAACTTGTTTGGCATTCACATTATTAAATACTAAGACTGTTTTCCAACTTTATCAATGAAGGGAAAAATATTTAATTTGCATGAGCAAGGGAGAGTTAGGAGGAGTGGGACAGATTTCCCAGTTGTTGCTTTACTTCACCAATTTTTACTTCCCAAGAGTAAAGAATATTAGTATCCAATAAAAAACTCTATTCACTATATAAGAAACTATAAAAAACAGGAAAATACAATAAATTCAATTTATTTGCAAATTTATCATTGCAACATTTTTGTTGCACTCCTCACGTACGAGAGGAAGGTCGAGGCCACTTGGGAAGGAAGACATGATTTTTAATTCAACCAAAAATTGCTAAATTTTGTACATGAATCATATCGTCTGCACTAACTTGTAAGAACCTTACTTTCATATATATTTTCAGACACCTTTATCAAACAATTAATACTTCTTCAGTGCCAAGCAAGAAATGGAAAGAACCAAAGTACCGGGAGAGTTTAAATAGAAAGGGAGCAAAAGCTGAGCCAATCAGGTGTGAGCGTGTGCCGAGCCCAGATTTGGCGTTGCGTTATCAGAAAATTTAAAAGAATGAAGTAAAATTGGCAAGATGTGTGGAACTGCAAAGGATTCGTTACAAATATTACTTAATTTTTTGTGAACATAAAAGGCTTCTAAGAAATCTAACTCGCCAACAGTTGAAGGTCTGCAAATAATTTTAGCTTCGGAGAAAACAAATCTATGGCCCGTGTTCCAACAGTGTTTCGCAATTGAGGATTTTGAAAGTTCTTTCTTTTTAACATAATTTTCGTGTTCCTTTAACCTAAATTTTAGCTCCCGTCTGGTCTGTCCGACGTATCCAATTCGACATTCACAGTTTATGTGATAAAGGCCCCACTGATCAAATGGAAAGGGAGCTTTTACTCCCTTTCTATTTAAACTCTCCCGGAACTTTGGTTCCTTCTATTTCTTGCTTGGCACTGAAGAAGGAGGCTTTATGCCTTTGAAACATGTTTACCGATTTTTAACTTGACTTATTTGTGCTTTTAGACGTTGCTTTTGGGTTTTTACTCATTTGCGCACAAAGTGAAGTTTTTAATTAGTACTTAAAATTAAAACTGAAACAATTCTGAAATGAACTAAGTAATTCTAGTCTAAACTTGAAATAATCAACTTTGAGCCTGAAACTGAATTACAGTATGTCACATAAATACATGTAAATGATTTCAGGAGGTGAAAGAAGTCTATATTATATGCTGCTTCGCCTATTATATTCGCCTATTATATGCTGCTCCATCGCCTCTCTTTTTTAATTTTAGAAATAAGTCTTGGTTGCTTTTAATTCGGACTGGTGTATAAAAAAGTTGAGTAATATTTGGAAATTTAAAAAATGGAGATTAGATTTTTTTTTAAAAAATGAACATATTGTCCTTCATTTCGCAAGTACAGAATTGTTTCTCGTGAAACATGAACAAACAAATAAAACTTTTGATATGTGTGGAACTCTGGAAATGCAATCGTAGTTGGAAATTTCCGTTCAAATTAATAATGCACGTCTAAATTGTCGTCTAAATTGTACATTGGTATATACAGGTTAACACCGTTCATGCATTTCTCTTTTATACGTTTTTGTTATTTATACGCTTTTTAAATTTTGACTTTAATATGTGTTACATAACCCTGTTATACGTTTTTTCATTCCTGAGGTTTTTTTTTTTTTCAACTTCCATTCAAAAACGTATAAAAGGTGCGTAACTGTTACCTTATGCTTTAAACTATTTATCGATACAGAAAAAGAAAAAAAACATTTTTAATTTATTTTTTATGCTCTTTAATATGAAGCTAATTATTTTGAAATTGTTTTTAAAAGTCTCGATATTTTTACTTCTATAAATTCAAACGACTTTTCAAAGTTTAAAAAGCCGGATCGCTTCCATGCATTTTCCGCTGAACTTTAATTGATTCATTGCCGTTCAAAGCTTACTGAATAGTTTTAATGCTTTGCTTTCTGCATTTAAAAGAGCTTTTACTGTGCATTTCACTGAGATTTTAGTAATTCATTTTTTATTCAACGACGCGTCGGATTCTTATTAACTTAGCAAAAGAGCTTTAATGATTTTTTTTTCGAAAGTTTATCTTTAAATGCTATTTAACAACTTTTGAAAACTCTGTCTGAAAGGTAACTCGGTTAAATTTTCTGCCTGCAGACATTGCTATACACAGGGGCCGACGAATTCCGGAAACCAGGTCAGCTGGAAGACTTAAAAAAAAAAAGTAGACTAGTTATTTCAGAAAAAGAACCTTTGAAAAGCCATTTTGCCCATACTCTCTGTATAAAATCTAAGAAATAAATTTCCTGCCGTCTAAAATATTTAGTTGTCTCTTAAGATCATGAGCGGGCATATTTTACTTAAAACAAAGCACTATAAGCACATTTTGAGACGAACTTAACCCTTCACTGCACGGTTTTTTATATTTTCATGAAAAAAGTCATATGTTACCTTTAAATAACTCTGAGTTCAGGAAAAATGAAGAAAAAAAATTATCTTAAAAGTGTGCACCAAAAATGATGTTTTAATTGTTTGTTCTACATATGGCACAAAGCACATAGCATATGCTTTGTATACCGATAAGTGTAATAATCTACAATGTGTTTTGTGCCATAAGTGGTACAAACAAATTTGCCACTTACACCGTTATTCACAAACACGAATAATCCTTCAATGTTGCCACTGTTGAAGATTATCCCAGGATTCGCACGAAATCGTTATTCACAATCGCAAAAGGAAGATTATTCCTGCCTACAAACAGCGAAATATAGCCTCGAATCTGAGCCGCCAATATTGGCGGTTTAATTCCGCGATTATACTCTCTACCACACGTTTTACATGTAGGAAAAGACAAACATGGCGGATATGATGTTTTTATTTCGAAATATCCCTCTGATTCCTTACTTTTCTTGCGAAAATAGCCTGTAATATGCATCTTAGGACGAAAAAGTAGCGTGATAACAACGGTAGAAAAATTCAGAAACATTTTTAAGAACTGAATAGATTCTTGGTGGCCCAAGATGGACGCTGTTGAAATTTCTCACTTACAGTGAGTTTTTAATTGATTTAAGTACCTTAAAATTAATATTTTTGAATGAAATTTTTTTTGGAGATGCAGTTTACTAAGATATATAACATACATAAGTTGTGGAAAGCTCTGATGGTTAGAAAAAAATATAAAAAATAACAAAGATCTGTCAGCTTCCGGCAAACATTGGCGGCCATGATGGGCGACTAGGAATCATGGGAATGTCGTCAACGTCACCTGATCAAAAGCCGCCAATGAGAGAAGCTTTTACATCTGTGTCTAGAAAATCTCGCGATTCATCTATCCGAGGTTGGTGAATAAGAACGGTGGCCTGATCCGCAACAGACGATAGATCAATCTTGGGATTATTCCGCAGCCAATTCGTGATTGTGAATAAGGCTGTAAGTGTATTAAAACATTTTTAGAACAAAGGAAATAATGACTAAACACACTTCTAACGGAAATGCAGACACTCTTTTTTTCAAAAGCAAGAACTGTAATACCTAGACTAGTGCAACTAACTATAGTGCATAAACATCACACTAAACTGTTATAGCAATGTTCCAGAAGGGGCGTAAAACTCAGTTTAACTGCATTTAAAAAGTCATTGGAATATATGAGGGTTTATTTGGTTTGTGCCAGATCTGGCACACCGTGCAGTGAAGGGTTAAGGTCGAACCCAGGTAGCACAAAAAACGTTTAAACGTTTTATAAACGTTTTTAATCCATTATCACAACGTTAATAACCATTTTACAGCCTTTAAAAAACGAGTGTGCTACTTGGATAATATTCTGTAAACATCACATGTATTAAACTCCTTTGTACGTTTTCGTATTGTTACATATTTGTTTAAAAATTATTGTTTAAAAAATATATTGGTATAGATACAGTGATCTCTCACTTATGCGGGGGGGGGGGGGGCAAGGGACCAACAGAAAAAAGCGCATAAGTGAGAGAGACGTAGAGGTGAACAAGACTATTTGAAGGTCTAAAACACAACATAAGTTCTAATGAGAGCATAAATAAGAATGTTTCTTTTGAAAAAAGACATATTATTACGGTTCGGCAATTACTGTAACGTAACTACAATGATAAAGAGAAAACAAAAATTGTTCCTTTCCGAACTCTAGTTCATACGGAAAAAAGGCCTTCCCTGAGCAATAAAGGCGAAAGGTTAAAGAGGAAAGTGAAGAAACATGCTTATTTTTTAAAGAAATTAAATTAAATTTTTTTACATTTTACGAAAGATTCGGCGCATAAATGAACTATTTATCTTTAGAGCGACGCATAAACGAATGATACTATCATTATTATGCTATGAAATGTGCTGGGACCATTGCAAATCGTCGTATAAGTGAAAAAGGCGCATAAATGAGGCGGTGTAGAAGTGAGAATTCACTGTAATTTAGAAACAATACGTAAATACGTACTTTTTTCGTATTGTTACATATTTAAAATCCAAAATTATCGTGGTTCTTTAACTAACAAGAGGAATGATTTTACAAGCTAACATTTCACTGTAATTTAGAAACAATACGTAAATACGTACTTTTTTCGTATTGTTACATATTTAAAATCCAAAATTATCGTGGCTAACAAGAGGAATGATTTTACAAGCTAACATTGTTTTGTTCAAGCAATGCAATAAGTTTTCCTTACTAGTAAACTTAAATCATAAATAAGTTTATAACATTTATACCTTGATGTTTATTTTAAAATAATCAGTTTTTACTGCCGCAGTAAGGTGATGTTATGAAATGAAAACTGGATAGATGTTTAAAAAATATATTAGTGTAGAGAATTGAGAAACAATACGTAAATACATGCTATACTACACTGCAAGGTTTCTTGACACTGAGGTCGTGACGTCACCATGATGCCAGCCTATGAAAAACGAGCCAGATAAAACGTCACAGCCTACTTGGCGAATTAGAGGAGCTCGCTAACTGCGTGTGAGCTCTTATTGGCTCATCACTTCGTGACGTTACAGTCAACTTATGTTGCTGTCTAGTATAGAAAATAAGTTTTAAACATGTCCTAGGTTTTTTTTCTTCTAAAAGAGGCGCGTTCACAAAATTGGTAGGTTTTTAAGTTGTTGTTCGTGGAGACTTGGACTTTAGGAAATTCTAAGCTATACGATATACGTCTTTAAGGTGTAAGGCTGTAAGTTCAAACACTTGAAAATAAACTCATCTGTTAATAGTCATTCATTTTCATATTTCTGTTTAGTGTTAAAATAAATTGTACAAAATAATCGATTCTCGAGCCTACATGTTTTCGCTTGTGATAATGCATCTAAAAATATTCAGCTTTGTCCAAATTTAATGCCGTATGATTAGTACCCAAATAGTAACAGAAAATAATATTTTATTTTTTAAGGAAAGCAATTTTGAGAGATGTTTTTTCGCTCGTATAAACAAACAATAATACAGGTGCAAAATTTTCTTTGGTGAAGCAAATTAGTTTACTTCTGAAATCTTTTATCCTGGAAATTTAATAAAATTATTTTTCAATAAATGTTGATTTGAAAAACAAACAGAAAAGTAGTAGAAAATTAATTGAGCCTTTTTCCTATGCATTCTCCTTCTGTTAAACTTTTGTACTTTCTTCATTTCATCAATTTCAATTCATCAAAATTACTTTCGAAACCGAAAATCATCTTTATAAAAATATGTTTTTCGAAGCTTCGAAGTTTTTATTCTTAAAACAAGAGTTAATCGGTAATCATATCAAAATAAAATCGAATTTTTATGTTTTTACACGAAAAGACTTGCTTTTTTTTTTCTTTTTAAAAATTCGATTATTTTGCTTTCTTATTGAATTTAATATTTCAAGAAACTCAGCCGAACTTTTATTTTACGTTCAATATTACTATTTTTTAATTTACTTTAAGAGGACAATTGGCGAAAAATTAGATTAAATCAACTCCATGTTTTTCTCTCTGTTTATTTATTAATTTCTTATTCTTTTATTGTTATTCATTACTTTATTCTGGCAACACAAAGACCAAATTTTAGTTAACAAAATGAAAGCGCTACGTAACAGTGCATATAGCAATAAACATTTCTTTCATATGTTTTGGAGTAACCACGAGTTGTATCTGAAATTCTTGCTGCTGTTTCGTCTTTTAATGCGCTTTTTATTAGTTTCACATGTGGGTTTGTTTGTTTGTATGTATGTATGTAACTCTGAATTAAAGATAAAATTCATGTTGTTCACAAACATAAAAGTAATATATTTAATACTATTATTATTACTAAAGGCTAAACTATATTATATGTTGATGTATTGCAAGTGTTTCAGTTTGTATGTAACTCTGACTTAAAGATAAAATTCACGTTCTTTGAAAATATAAAAGTAATATATTTAATACTATTACACTGCGATGCAAAAGTTTAGACAAAATGCAAATATATGAATAAAAAGAAAACTATTCAGGGAATTTTTTTTCAAATTGTTACTGCATTCACACAATATGGTCCCAAATACGTAGCTGGAGTGTTCTCAGCAATCTTTGCACTTTATATTTGAATAATAAAGTCCCGCCTTTCCTCCACCAATCACATTTTAAGAGATATTTGCATATAGTCTTTAAGAGATATTTGCATAAACTCCAGACATGTATTTGGGACCATATTGTACACCTGCAGTAGAAATTTGAAGGCATTTCGCTGAACAATTTCCCCTTTAGTCATATATTTGCATTTTGTCTAAACTTTTGCATCGCAGTGTATTAATACTAAAGGCTAAACTTTCTTACATGTGCTGATGTATTATAAGTGCATGTAAACTTAGTTGATATTCAATAGTTTTGATAATCTTCTTTTTAGTTTAACTCTAAAAGTGTATTTTCTTAATTTTTCAAAACTATATTTAGGATTATTTTAAAACTTTTGCTTGTACTATCTTAACACACTGTCACAGAATCAAACAGTAACTAATGCAAGCAGTAAGTTTTTTTTTATGAAATCCGGAGACTGCAGTTTTGTCTTTCTTTTGGACACATCAATTTGGCATTGACACTAACCGAGCTGGAAATAAATGTATTAAACGTGTTTTTGTGTTAGGTGTCAACACGCTGCTTTTTTGTTTTTTGTTTGCTTTAATTTTAATTCTATCTGTATCCGTTTTTCTTGAGAAATCGATTAAGGTAATAGTCTGGTAACTTATGCCTATTTTCATGACTTTTTTGGAGGGTGGTTTTTTATAGGAAAATAAAAATGAATTATCTTGAATATTAAGAGTGATTTTATTTACATATTGAAAATGTAAAAAAAAAATTTATTTGAAAAAATTTAGTAGTTCATTACTATTTTTATTGTCACTCGAAGTTGGAACTTCAAAAAAAAAAATGCACGTGGGTGGCTCGGGTGATTTTGGCTCTTGATGTTATCTGAAATCAAATATTCTTGATTATTCCTTATCTATAGACATGTCATTTTGGTCGGAACTACTGAAGTTAAATTTCAAGGGTAAATAACAAAATGGCGGACTTATGGGGTGAAAAAAAATTATCGTTAGTTCCGACGAGAATTATAAGTGTGTAGAACAACCTGTTAAAATTTGAAAGCAATCGGTTCAGTAGAAAAAAAGTTAGGACCCGGGCCGACCAGAAAAACAGTGTTTTGAGAAAAACGCGTTTAAAGTTCAACAGCAAACTCCGAGGCGCTCTAGGAAACTCGTTATAACTCCCGAAATATTTCGAATTTCTATCTACCATTTTCACAGTATATTCTCAAGACATTGTACTTTCGAATCAAGCAAAAAAAAAAAATATTTTTCGATTTTTTGAACCCAAGTTACCAGACTAATTTCCTTAAAGGTTGGACTCCGAGGCGCTCTAGGAAACTCGTTATAACTCCCGAAATATTTCAAATTTTTATCTGCCATTTTCACTGTATATTCTCAAGACATTGTACTTGTCAAATCAAGCAAAAAAAAATTTTCGATTTTTTTAACTCAAGTTACCAGACTACTACCTTAAAGGAAAATAAATAATTTAAAAAAAACTTTATCTTCATGATGGGATAATTTTAAAAATATTTTTTAAGAAATTAATTTTGCTTTCATTGCAAAAATGTACTTTTAATGTCTTTTTCAATTTATGCCGCAAACTAGTACTCAAAAAAGTGCTTTATCGTTCCCCTATGAGTCATTTATATCGAGGCTCTCACTCTGACTTTTAAAATTCTCTCTCAAAATAATGATTGGAAAAAGAAGTCGTTTTAATTTATCTAGTAATAAAAGTTCAGTCATCATTAAAATAATTTTTGTTTTAATATTTTTTTTTCTATTTTCGTTTAAGTTTTAAAAGTTCAGGTACAATTTGAAATCACATAAAAAATATTTTGGTTGGCAATAAAATAAGTTTGAATTAAGTATTATTTCTTAGCGAAAATTTAAAAAAGGTGAAAATATTTCAAAAAAAACAGTATTAAAATAATAAAATGAATCAAATTTACTGTTGACTTACTCTAGAGGGAAAAGCATTGACTCATAAGTAAAAATTATTTTATTGAGAACATTTAAAGGAAATTAAATATAATTACATAATTACTAAAGCTTATATTTATAGTTGCCAAACTTTTGTTAACCCCTCTTTGACTAACTTTTTGAAAAAAAATTGTA
Organism: Uloborus plumipes; assembly: GCA_038373865.1. Taxonomy (NCBI): domain Eukaryota; kingdom Metazoa; phylum Arthropoda; class Arachnida; order Araneae; family Uloboridae; genus Uloborus; species Uloborus plumipes. Next base: position 63,049 of record JAXGGA010003452.1, read on the forward strand.
TAATATTAGTTATCTTTGTTTTACTAATTTTCTTTAAAAAGTTTAAAAGAGTTGGAAAATCTTTTTATTGCATATCTGTATGAATAAGACACAGTTCATATTAAGTTGTTTGAAAGCAATTTTAACTTAAAATTGGAAAGTAAAAAGCTATTTTTATGAAAATTCAGCGATTTTTTATGGGACTTTATTGTTTCTTTGACTGATAGAGTGTGAGACTTATACTATTTCTTAAAAAAGTGCTTTGCGTTTTTTCAGTGGCTTAATTTATTTCTTTGGTGGATTATTTTTTCATCTTAATGTTATTTTTTCATTTTGATGTAACCATTAGTTTTATTTAACAGTTTGCTTTGTTTAAAAACTAAGACCTAAATTTTAAATTTCAACAATTTAGATTTTGTCAATGTTTAACCAACAAATAAACTCTTCGTTGTTTTGATACCTATACCGAGAAGTTCCCCCCTTATCCCTCGTATCCTAGCTTTTTTAGCTTTTGTGGTTCATACAAATGTACATTTTTTATCCCACTGAAACATCCTTTTGTCTCAATTTAACCCATTAATGCCTGACATTTTTTTCCAAAGATATTTTGTATACTGGTTACAAACAGTGTTTAATGGACAGGAAAAATAATAAAAAAAATTATGTAAAAAATATTTTTTTTATTAAGGAAAGAAAAATCGTCCCTTAAAAGTTACGATAGACCCCAGAGGGTACATACTTTTTTTACTAAAATTTTTTTCTGCCTACGATATAATATTTAAAAAGACATTTTATAAGAAGAAATAAAATCAGCAATTAACATAAACTGGGAAGCTGGGAATAACTTTGAAAACTTAGCTTTTTTTCTTGAGATTGTGAACGATGTCATTTTTGATAAAGATCATATTAAAACTGCTACAGAACACACTTTACAATGGTTATGTGCTGCAAGCTGTTAATAACGACTTGAAACAATACCAAGGTACTCATTAAACACTATTATTTGGTTGAAATGTTCATTTTGGGGAAATTCAGACCCCTGTTTGGACCGTCCCTAAAAAGGGACGCTAGGCACTAATGGGTTAATAAAACTTGCGAAATCATATCTTCGAAAAGGTTAATATGTTACGATATATTAAGAACTTTTGTTTTAAAAATTTTTATAAATATCTTAGTGAAATAGTGTATTGAAATATTATGCTGATACACTGCAAAAAATAAGCTGTTGTTTTTACAGTATAATACTGTCAGCAGAGGTTCCAGTTTAAAACTGTAAAAGCACAGTAATAAACTGTAAAACTAGCTATTTTACAGTTTATCACTGTAAAACTAGCAATTTACAGTTTATTACTGTAAAATTAGCAATATTACCATAAAATTAGCTGTATTATACTGTAAAAACAACAGTATAATACTGGCAGCAGAGGTTCCAGTTTAAAACTGTAAAATGCACAGTAATAAACTGTGAAACTACACTGTTAAAAATTTTTCTGAAATTTTTCGGTAAAAGTTACTGGCATCCATGTTACCAGTAACTTTTACCGTAAGATATTTTTTTACTGTCAAATTTTATGGAAGAGAAAACGAGAATTAAAAAGCGCGAGATACGAACGACAAGGATCGAACCCGGGACCCAATTTTTTCTCACTGCTTTACTATCCACGGTACCAGATGAGACACATCTGGAGAGCGGAAATAGGGTGTCATCTGCATCTCACAATAAGTCACGTGGTGATCAAAAGGCACTGCAATCGCATTTTTTTTTATCTGTACAATTTACTGTAAAGCTTTTCTGAACTTTAAACGCTACATTTTACAGTAACATTTACCATAAAAGCTTCCTGAATTTTTAATAGTGTAGCAATTTTGCAGTTTATTACAGTTAAGTAGCAATTTTAGTCTACTATTATAAAAATAGCAATTTTACAGTTTATTACTGTAGCATTAGCTGTATGTTACTGGAAAAACATCTTATTTTACAGTGTGTTTTAGGTGTGCGTTTTATTCTAGTAAAGTTGTGTGAACACAAAATTGAAAGATTTCACTAAAAGTTGTTGTACTGAGCTTTTACTACTATGTATTGAAGAACAATTCTAACAGAAATTTTATTGAGTTTTTAGAAAAGTTAAATACAGTGAACTCTCACTTATACGCCGCCTCATTTATGCGCTTTTTTCACTTATACGACGATTTTAAATGGTCCTAGCACATTCCATAGCAAAATAATGATAGTATCATTCATTTATGCGTCGCTCTAAAGATAAATATTTCACTTATACGCCGAATTTTCCCTAAAATGTAAAAACATTTGATTTCTTTTCTTTAAAAAATAAGCATTTTTTTTTTTCACTTTCCTCTTTAATCTTTCTCCTTTATTGTTCACGGAAGACATTTTTTTGCATGAACTAGAGTTCGGAGAGGGACAATTATCTATTATGCATCGTTTTAAAGGGAACAGTTTGTAGTTAGCTATGCTACAATTTTTGTTTTCTCTTTATCATTGTAGTTACGTTACAGTAATTGCCAAACCGTATTAATATGATCAGTTTCTATGGAAATATTCTTATTCATTCTCTCATTAGAAACTATGTTGCGTTTAAGTTCATTAAATAGGCTTGTTCACTTATACATCTCTTTCACTTATGCGCCTTTTTCTGTTGGTCCCTTGGGCCGGCGTATAAGTGAGAGTTCACTGTATCAAATCCTAACACTCTGGAAAATACAGAAAAGGTACTTGTGTCTTGAAAATATAAAGCTTTACAGCCCGTCAGAACATATATCTTTTATGAACGCTTTCATGCGTGCACCCACTCTGGATAGTGCAAAAAATATAATTTTATCTTTCACCTCTGTTTCCTGCCACTCTTCACTCACCGCCACCGTAAAGATCACACAGAATCCGAACTAAAGTAAAGAAGTCCTCCCATCCTATTGGTTTAAAGGCGCCACTCAAGCGTGTCACGTGATTCACCGGGCGACTTCGGGAGAGGGATCTTCCTCCCCTCTTTGCCAGAGTTTTAGGATCAGTTTAGGAGGAAGAGCAAAAGTTGGGACGCTCTCTCTCTCTCTCTGCGACGCGCTGACTTTGGGGGAGAAGTGTCAAATATGAGTGAAAGTAGAAGTTGCTTGTTTTCATTTTATTCAATATCCAGAACGTGACACATGTTAAAAAGTCTCTCACCTCCTCACCTCAGGATGTAGTGCAAGAAGAAATAAATTGCTACTTGCCCAAGTGGAACTCGTTAGAAATTTCAAGCCTGGCGTTTGGGAATATTAATTATTTTTAAGAGTTCTGGCATTTGAAGTAAGAAAAACTTAATTTAATGAAGCAATTACGAGAAAGAAGTGACTTAACGTATTTAACTTCTTTTTGAAGCATTTTTAGAAGCAAAAATTAAGTATTGTTTTATTTGCATTTGAAACAGTTTTTAAATAATTCAGAAAATTTTGCCTTTTTTAACTTTTTAAAGTAATTTAAAAGACTAGATCTAACTTTTTATGCTTTAAACTGTAATTATTGTTAGCATCATTACTCGAAATGTTTAAATATTTATATTAGTTTTCTCAAAAGACGAAGAATAGTTTATTCAAATATCTTATTATATTTAAGAAAAGCATAGTTTGAACGCATTAATACTTGAATTATAGGGAGTAACAATTCTGATATTCAAGTAAATGTGTTTATTACTTGTAACAAAAGAAAAAAGAAACCTTCTATGTACGTAAAGAATACGTATTTAATGAAGCATGTCTCTCTTGGTTAATATGATAAAACCTAGAAAATGTATTGCACAAAAAATACATTTACACTGAACGGCATGACATTTTCTTATTATGACGATATAAAAAACATTTTCATAAGAAAAATGAAAATATGTAAATTTTTTATAATTACACAGCGTGATTGTTAAAACAAACTAACATATTCGTAAAACATTTACAATATTCATTAGATAATCATAATTTTTTATTTTGATTCTCAACATTTTTTTACATCAGTCATGAATTTCGATGTGACACTAAGCAAAAATATATCAATTCAAAATAAGATTTTCCTATCAATAATATGCATGACTTTTGGGATCTACGCCAAAACTTTTGAAATCGGTAGTAATAACATCAGCAGTATGATGAGATGCTTTCACTAATACCAGATACAAATCGATTGTGAAGCATCGATATATTTCATCTTTACCTGCTGAATTGTGGAAACTATGGCCGAAAATTGAAGTGCTTTTTCGTTCAAACATGACTCATAAATACATACTCCATCATGCACTTTGAAGAGTAATATCCCTAGGAAAATAATATATTTTCTCATCCATGAAGAATACAAATCAATAAGGAATAATTTTCCCATTCTGAATCGAAGGATAAAGTAAGCCAAGAAGAAATATTTTCCCCTTTTGAAGTAAATACGTTTTTGTATAGGTAGATTAAAACATAGAAGAGTCGTGAATAAAAACTTCAAATATATAAATTTTAGGTAGCATTTTTAAGGATGCATGTAGATATGGATCATTTTGATAAATAACAAAATGGTTTGAATATATTTATCATCAAACAAGCTTGAAAAGATTGAAAGAATTTTTTTAAGAGGGTTAAATGTGATAACAATTGAACCTCAGTTCTATCTATGTTATTTACAAAGAGCTGTTCTACATTAATAGCAGAAAATTAAAGTTAATACATTTTCAAGCAAGGTTTGAAATTAGAAAACTGAATTGAGGAACAGTTTTTTTTTCGCTGCTGTGAATTAATCTGCAAAATACAGTTATGTTGAATTTTGAAATCATATAATAGCGTCAGTAGCTTAAATTTAATTTAGTGCTAATAAAGACTGTACTTTCTCTGTATTTTTGCAGCTTCGGATAATGCAGCCTTCAGAATGTTTAAATAATCCAAATGCGCTACAGTTGTACCTATAAACTGAACTAACATTTAGTTACATTCAACTTTAAGTAGCAGTTTTAGAAACATAAACAAGATATAATTACGTTCATTTTGTAAATACATTTCCCTTAAGTAGAATCAAGGAATGTTTTTAAATATCTGTCATTGGCATTGGTAGGAACGTCTAACTTTTAAACTTGTTACTTCAACTTCGATTCGTTGCATATTGCAGCCACACTTCAGAAGAATCTGCAAGCTTATGTGATTTCTTGAAATGAGTACGTTGCTAAACTCCTTACAAGAGAAATACATTTTAAACTATTCATAGAGTAATTTGCTTAGACTTGAGCATTGTTTTAGTTAGTCATAAAGAAGATATCAACGAATCATATGACTCGTAATATTTTTAGAATGGTAATATTATGATCATTTATTCCAGAGCTATTTGTATGAGATAGTATAGAATGATTAAGATATCGGAATTGCTGTTTTCTATACTGTTAAAACCATTTAAGCAAACTTTCATAGAAGATTAGATTAAAATTTAATGCACCTTGAAGCCTTAAGAAGCTTAATACGTCCATGAAATATTTTCGCAGTCAAATGGTTCTACTTCTGTGAACTCTTCTTAAAGAATATTTTGTGGAAAAGTAGTTATGAAGTTCTATGGTGTATTTTTAACTAAACTCACATAATATCTTTACCAGAATACAGTATTACTGAAGCGTGTCAAAAAAGGCATACTATAGGAATGCTTAAGAAATTGAGGTAGAAATAATGTAACTAACCGTGAGACACATTTAAATCATTTATTATGTAAATAAAAATTGAATGGATAAAAGCAAAGTTTGAAAAGAAGAAAACTTTTGAAGCTTCAAAGTGTTAAAATTACTTGTATGAAAGTGAGATATGAATTTAAAAACTGCAAGATCACTCAAAAGATTACTAAGTTAAATTTCTGCTCACAAATGATGCGTACACGTTTAAGTACGTTCTGGGCATGAGGTGAGAGTACGAAATGTGTACAAAGGTTAGGAACAGCTTGGTTCATGCCATCGTCGCGCAAAACAAGCGAAAACGTTTATCGAATTTATCATGTGTATCCTGTGATCATAAACAATTTTCAAATATGTCCTAAACTTAAGGTACATCTATAAGTTATGAACCGGCGTCCCACATGGAGGTTGCTGCAAGCCCGTTGGCATGGCAACCACCAGCAATCGAACTCGGTGGACAACGTGGAGGGATGGCCAGAAGTTGTCCACTGCATGCCCAACAGCAAATCGTTGATGGAGTTGAATGAAATTGAAAGGGGACCAAAAAGGATATTCAAACATTTGCAAAACAGGAGAGGCCCTCCAGGGAGGCTGGACCTTCCTCGCCTGAGCTTACTGGGTAAGCCAATCAACTACAGACCTCCAAGACATAGGGACCCAAGATACAGAAAAGCCCAACTTTTTGTGCATAACGTTTTGGACAGACCTCATGGCATAGTGGCTATCGTTTACCACATGATGATGTGAGTACAATTTTTTTTTATCTCAAACATTTTATTGGTTATAGTGTCTAATTAACGGCCCCATAATACTAAATTCCTACTACATTTGACTCAAAACGATATCCAACTGTTCCGAACAATGCGCTATCTTGCGGCCAGTACGACTCATTTTTCTTATCTGTTAAAACCCAAAAATGGATAATCATCTAGTGTGTGCATATATTTATGTGTCTTGTGTGTGTATATATATATATCTTTATATATATATATGTTAATGGAATTCGAGTACATTGATGATATAATGGATTTATCGCTGCTGGAAACTACCGATTTCCTAGTTGACAAAATTCTACAACTGCATGGAAGCCGCAGTATTTGCCGTCATGTTTGGTTATACGAGAACTTCTATTTTACGATATCACACATTATTTTTTCTTCCAAAATTGCTTTTAAATAAACCAAGATATATTAAAATATCAAGTAATCCGACAAATAAGTGATTTAAACTAAGTGATTCTAACTAATAAGTGAAAACCTTTAAACAGTAAAATAATCTGGCAAATAAATGAAACGAGCCGCTAAATAGCATGAAAGAGTCATTAAAATATGAATTCATCTGAAAAATAAATTACATAATATTAAATGCTAAATTAAGTGTAAAATAACCAGCAAGTGTAATATATACAATCGTAAAGCACATTAAAAGCTGCACAAAAATGTAAGATTTATGCTGACATGGCTGCAAAGAAACTCCCTTTTTCTATTTCCAACGTGGTAAAGAATTGACAAGTACCAAGTTTCAATGTACTGCAATTCTGTACCCTTACTGATTTAATTTTGAACTGCATTAATTTAGTCGTTTCTTAAAATACTCATTCTTCAAATATAAGATTGTTTTCATTGTATATTTAAATCCGAATGGTTGAAATCCGCATAATTTTTTCAGAAGAGTTAATAGTACTTACTTATTAGAGAGTTTCTATTAGCGATGTTTTAAGAAATGTATTAAAGATTATGAACATGAAATATGGCGGTTTTAAGTATTTTCTTATTTTACTCATTAGGAGCTATGCAGTAAAATACTGTTTTCAACTGATAAATTAGTTACAGTAGCTTGAAGTCTGAATAGGTACAAATACGCTTTATTTGTTCAGAAGAACTAATATGAGGTGAACAATAAACAGTTTTTTTTTTATAAAAAGTTATTACAAGTAATGTTTTTTCAAAAAAGTATAAGAAAAAAAAGTTATGAACATTAAATTTGTCGATGTTGGATTAACGAATCGGAAATTATGCAGTACGATTCTAAGAATGCTTGAGGGGGGGGGGGTCACAAAGTTAAGCTTAAACTAAATTAACTATAAAGAGACACTTATACGAGACTACTATTAAAGTCAGAGATAACAAAGTAAAAACATTGAGTTGCGTTTTTTTGCTGTGATCTTTACCAGAGCTGTGATCTTTACGAGTAAAAGTTCAAACCATTTAGCGAGAAATCAAAATACATGATATTCGTTTTTTTAATACAAGAAACTCAATCGCTTAAACGTATTTAAATGTTCAGTATTGGAAATCAATTTTATCCGTATTTAACTGAAGAACTAAAGATGGCAATTAAAGAAAATACATTTTTCGGAATATGTACCATTTTTCTTCGTTTGCCCTCTAAAGCAATAAATATTCCTAGAGTAATTTACGTATCTTTTTGGAAGAATCCATAAAACTCCTGATAGGCATAGCATAAACTGGGACTATAAATCTTCGTTTAGATTTTATGACGCATTGATTACTACTTTATTAGTAGAAACTATAAAAAATGCTAAATTCGTAGGGAAACGGATTATTATTGAGCGTCTAAGTGAGAATAACTATAGCTAAATATTTTCAATCATTAAGCTTTTTTTTTTTTATTAAAAAATACTGGTTGTTCAACTGCATAACTAGTTACGCTTTCTTAACTATACATCATTATACACTATATTTCTATTGAAATAAATCATGAATGTCAAATAAAAGAGGGCAAACTTTAGTTGAGTAAGGATACTAAAAAATCAAAAAATTTTACGTGAAAAGTAATAATCATATTGTTCAGTAATTTGCCTTTTTTTTTAGTATTTTAAAAATAATGTACGGGCTTAGTTCTAAATTAAACTATTTCTGGAAATGGTTAACTCTTTCTTCTTTTTTTTCCCTTTAACATTAAATTATTTGCTAAAAGTAAGTAAGTTGTGTCAGTTGTTTAACATTTATTGCAATGAGAATATATTTTCAGAATATAAAGATAACATCCCCCCGGTTTAATGTTAAGCAATTATTAATATAAGTGGAGTTTTTAGATATATAACTTGCCCCCATAGTAAATTAGGGGACGGACACATAGTTTGAACTAAACATTGAATGCTGCCACAAGTCCCGAGTGCGTAAGAGCAGCTGACTAAAGTTTTAAATATTAATATGCCTCACACAAATGGTAATTTTATGTTTATACTAACGGTTTGAGGACTAATACGTTTTTTAATTATTCTGTGTCGAAAATTATGCTTGAATTTTCCACACAAATATGACCATTTTTATCATTTACTAGCTGTACCCGCCCGGCGTTGCCCGTGCATTTAGAAAATGCAGATAAGTGAATAGCGCAGGAATAGTAGTGTGTATTGCAACAAATCGCAATAGTAGCAATTTCTAGTGTAGACAAAAAATAGCTTACTTATTGTAAGTATGTATGTATGGTAGAATGTGTATATTGTATGTATGTAAGAATGTTGTATATGCGTGAAATAAGCATGGAGCGCTGTGAACGATGAGGGAATATAAAAATAACAAAAGGCAAACATTATTTTTAAGTTATTATAATTTATTCCTTAAAATTATATATCATTAAACAATTACGACAGTAACACTATTAAATAATATCAATCTCTTAATGCTATAGCGTGAACAATATTTTTTGTTAGTCCATCTTTAGCTAACACAAACAAACTGGATGGTTTACCCACTCGAGAGCATGCCACGTATAATTGTCCGTGTGAAAAGCATGGTGTTCTCAAATCTAAGCCACAAACAGACATCGTTTGACCTTGGGATTTGTTGATAGTCATTGCAAATGCCAATCTAATCGGAAACTGAATACGTTTGAATTGAATTGGCACATCTGTAGGTATAATAGGAATCCGTGGTATGAGTATATTTTCACCTCTGAACTTGCCATTTAAAATCCTGGCTTTGATCACGTTTTTCATTAATTTTTGAATTACTAATCGCGTACCGTTGCACAGCCGGGGCGGGTTCAAATTACGAAGCAAGATAATTGGAGATCCAACCTTTATTTTTTAAAAATTTGTGTCACTTTAATGGTCGTTCATACCCCCCCCCCTCACCTCTCGCAGGGAAAAAAAAACATTACACAGCAGATTTTGCCTAATAACTCAACACTCATGGTGTTTGATACGTTTTATTTGTTTGTAATGATGTTTTTTGGTCACAACCAATATGAAAATCACAAAAAATAGTTACTTTAATTTTTAACATATATTTATCTTCTTCAGAATTTTTGACTTTTAATTTTACCTTGAATTTGACGTAAATGCAAGATATAAAATACAGAATTTTATAAAGGTACAAAAATTAACATAATATAATTGATAGTGTACATAATTTTTGAAAAAATAATATAAGTGCCGCAAATCAAAAACCATTTATTGCCACAATCGATTCAAAGCCCCCAAAAATGGCGCAAACGTCCATAAGAAAATTCTACAGCATCGAAGGACCCCATTGCCAATTTTAACAAAGATCCGACCAAAACTGTCATTTTGTACTATAAAAAAATATGGGGTAGATCCCCATGAGGGGATGTACCTGCATAAGGACATTACAATCATTAAAATCATTCAAAAAAAAAAAAAAAAACATGCAGCTGTTCGAAAAAATCCTTGCGAGCCTGGATTCGATCTCATTCCATCAGGAACTTCAACCTGACGCGCAGAACCACTTGACCATCGGGTCGCTCGTTGAAGTAAGGATTTACGATAACACATATTGTATTGGCGAGCAGCGATCTCGAGAAGAAGTTTTATAAATATTTTTTTTAAATTTTTCTAATTCAAAATCCGAAAATCGGGCTTCGAGGTCTGGTGGGCAGCCCCTTTGTGCTTCCGTGTAAAAAATTCCAGGTCCCTGCGTGCGATAGATTTGGCTGGAGAGCTCGGTCAAATGGACAGACAGACAGACAGACAGACACATTACACTTGCTTTTATTATTATAGAAGAAGGATTTTCTATTCAAAACCAACAATTCTTTATTTGCATGTAATATACATCAATGCATGACATTGTACTGTAGGATTATAGACGCTCTTTGCTGTGAAATATAATACAAGATAAGTTTTCATTTTTCTTTATTATTTTTCTTTTATTATTATTTGGGGGGGGGGAGTGGCAGCGGCTTTCGTGCTTCAAGTAAACTTTATTCTTTTAGGCACCAGTCAAACATCTTTTATAAATTTCGAAGAGTTTGAATATTTATTCATGGATTCCTGGTAAGGCCTTCCCTAAAGGGCAATGTAGTAGCTTTTGGTTTTATGAATATCTTGAGAAAGAAATACTTGAGATGGGAAACAAAGTTTTGAAGGAACTAGAATAATGCGAAAATGTGAGACGTTAAAAAAAGCTACGTTTTTGAAATTTTGTTTAAAGATGGTGCGTGTCAGTTTAACAATTGAATTAAATAAGAAATTATATAGTATGAAGTACTTTATTGACGATTCTCTGACATTGGGAATTTTAAAAGTTCCAATATTTTAATAATATGTTTTTATTTAATTTCTTTGAATCTCTTTATGGCCATTTGAGAATACAAGTCGTGGTTTGAATCGTTCAACCGGTTAAAAGCTTTTCAATTAAAGTTTTAAATTGTTTAAACTTAAATAAAAAAAATCAAAAGTATTTTATTTTCAGTCTAAATTGATAACCATGAATTTTAAGTATTTTTAAATAGCTACATCTGTAGTGTTTTTAATGCAAATACACATGAGATCGAGAAGGGAAAACTTTTTTTTTAATCCTTTAAGCGGTCAATTATTTTACCAGAAATGCTTCCAAAAAAGGCATATTTTTTTATTGCATATAGTTAAGTACCATACTTAACAGAATAAGAATACAAAGAATTTAATTTTTTTTTTCGTTTTCAATGCTTTTACAATATTTTTTATTTTACAATTTTGGTCACAAAATCCCGAAATATTTGCTTTTTTTAAGTACATTCTGCATGCAGTAATGAATGGTTTGCAAATTATGCAAACATTTCTCTCACACTTACTGTGAATTTTGAGGTTTACAATTTTCTGAACAGTTCGGGCAAACCAGAAAAGGAAATCTGAAAATATCGATGCCCGTACGCCGTACGGGCAAACCAGATGAGGCCAATTTCGGGTAGCACGTACACCGTACGGGCAAACCGCTTAAAGGGTTAATGTATGCGACTTTTTTTTTTTCATTTTTACGAACAATTATACAAACATGAGCTGCCTTAAGAATATGTTGAAGCAAATATTTGTAACGAAATATCGTCCCCTTTATCTATTGCGTGACTATAGATTGCAATCACAATTTATACCTGCATTACTTCCATTAAGGTAACTAGCAAAAAAAAAAAAACTAACCCACTAACGTAAAACTAGACAAGAGATAAATAGGTTTATTACTGGACTACACGTAAGTTTCTCCCTGAAAAAACAACACACCTGCACTCACGAGAACTATTACTTTAATTAAATGTTATTCTGTAGCGGTGAAGTAAATGCTATTGATGGGGGTTCTTAACGAAGTGAATTGAAACAAAAACCATTACAACAATTTTAGTAAAATCATTTCGCTTCAATTTGAGGATTTCTTTGAAAAGAAAACTCTCCAAGAGTTATTAACTTCGCATAAACCGGAGCATTCTTATTGCTAAGTTTCGAAGTAGTCACTTAAGGGGGTATCACACATAGGATAACTCGTTCAACTCAACTCCTAATTCAGCCCAACTTCAACTTTTTGTTCAACTTCATGCCAGAATTTGCACAGCACACGGATGATTTCTGGCTAAAGTTGACTGGAGAGTAGAAATTGCGGTTGAGTTAAGAGTTTAGTTGAACGAAGTTTCTTACGTGTGATACCCCGCTTATAACCACAGTGTGTTATTAAGTAGCAGTTCATAATAACGGGTTAGATTTTTTAGTAGCACAGCAGTTTTCTTCTTTTACTCTTTTTTTGCAGTGTAGGGACCCTTTTTCCGTTCAATATCCAGTAAAAACATTTGATTTCATTGAAAAAAGGGACTTCTATTATTTTTTCTATTGCTTACGAGAATAGAGTTTGCATTAGTGGGACGTACGTAAAACATAAACAATAATCATGGAGCTGCAACTTTACAAGGAAGCTGATCTCATTTGTACCACAAACTGCCTTAAATATCGTTTCTGATGAATATCTTAACCATTAATCTTGAATCAACCCTCAGAATCGTTCTCCAAACGAAATAAAATATCACTTTGTTCCGAATTTTTTGGCAACTTATATGTTACGTTAGGGAACATAAAAAAAGAATAATGGATGTATCGTTTCTGCGAGTTTGAGATATAGAAGAGTCAAGTAACTTTCATTCCTAATAAACGACTTATTTTTAAAATGTCTTACGATTCAGCAGCAATCTGATTTGGAGACTTTATGGGAGGATCTGTGTAAGATGACGCCTTTCCTGTCTTCGAAGTTTAAGACGGATACATTCGAAAGTTTATGGAATACGGTGCAATATCTCATACAGAAATAAAATAAGGCTGGGACCATTTTGATGATGGAAGTATTGTGTGAAATATTTGTGATCGGACACATAAGAGGTGTGAGAAAAATATTTTAAACACACGACAGAATCCATTGATTTTCCCTCGTACTTTTTGTTCAAATACCGGCTATTCTGAGCTCTGTAGTTGCTACAGTGGCCGCCGCTTATTAAAATCAAATTTGTTCCGAGGATATTTGATTTCATTAAGCGGCTGATTTTATAAACCAGCATATATCTAAAATTACAAAAGAAAAAGTTTTAAATTTCAAGCAAAATAAAAAAGAAATTAATCCAACCCCCCAAGATCTGCAATCCGCACCTGCAGCTTTGTTAATTTTGTTCGTGTGGAATTTGATATCCTAGTGCTAACTTCTTCTAAATCTTGAGGAGAAAAAGAAAATTCTGGTTTTATTCAGACAAGAAAAGACCTGTGTCCCAACAGTGTTAACACCGTTGGAACACAGGCCATAGATTTGTTTTCTCCGAAGCTAAAATTATTTGCAGACCTTCAACTGTTGGCGAGTTAGATTTCTTAGAAGCTTTCATGTTCACAAAAATTTAAGTAATATTTGTAACGAATCCTTTGCAATTCCACACATCTCTCCAATTTTACTTCATTCTTTTAAATTTTCTAACAACGCAACGCCAAATCCGGGCTGGGCACTCGCTGTTACCTGATTGGCCTAGCTTTTGCTCCTTTTCTATTTAAACTCTCCCGGTACTTTGGTTCTTTCTATTTCTTGTTTGGCACTAAAGAAGGAGGCTTTATGTCTTTGAAACATGTTTGCCAATTTTAACTTGATCTATTTGTGCTTTTAGACGTTGCTTTTTAGTTTTTACTCAATACTAATATTTAAAAATATTTGTTAAATTAAATCGTTTAAATTCATGGCTTTGTTTTCATGTCTTTGTTTTTAGCGATATTTTAACTTTATCGCAATAATAGTTTAAAATTCAGGCTTTAAATACTATTACTTTAAGTAAAAGTCCCCTTTTTAGGTTACTCATTTTTGTTTCTGCAATAATAGTTGTATTTTCAGTCTTTAAATACTAAGTAAGGACTTTTTTGTGTGTGTAATGCAGAAGAGAAAAAAGAGCTTCCAAATCACATGTCTGGGCAGGGAAAAATTAAAAAAACTCTTTCGAAAACTTGAAATTCAAAACATTTCACTACTTCATTATATTGTTTTTGGGGGGGCAGCACATAAAGCTCGTGCTCAATGTCCTACAAAGTCGTGCACTGTGTGTAGGTATCACTTTTTCAAAATATTTAAAACATTTGTTGTCTGAGAGGGGTAAAAATTAGTGCATGTGCTGCGCTTTTTGCAATGATTTTGGTAGACTCAATTTTGCGTTTTGCGATATTATAGCCTTTTCGCAATAAGAGATGCATATTCACGCTCTAAATGTTAAGTACAAGTCCCTATTTTTGGTGCAATGCAGAAGAAAAAAATGGAGATCTTAAATCACATGTCTGCGGATCTTTGTTCCAAAATGCATTTAAAACACTTTATGTTTGAGAACTGAAAGAAACAAACTTATGTTTTATGCTGTTGCTATCATTTTAAGACTTGAAAAACGGTGATTCAATTATTCTGTGAGGAATAATTAAACTTAAATGCGATACGATGAAAACGAAATGCCCTCCTCTCCCCTAATAGAAAATAGAATTTGAGTAAAGAGCTCATTTTATTAAAGGAAATGTATCCCCCCACCCCCGGGGTTCGATCGACACCCTGGTTAAGTAGATATATAAATTCAAGTTTTCGACATACTTTAAAGTAATTTCAATTTGCAAAATTTTGGCCAAAATAAGGATGATTATAGATAATCGGCAAATCTGCAGAATTCCAATTACTGCCGATAAATGGATGCCTCCCAACATCAAACTCAAAATAAAGAAAAAATCTTTACTCTCAATGTAAACACATACTAAACAACATTTGCAGAACTTATAAACATTATGGCACACTCCGCCGTTGAGAAAAAATGGAATAAACAAACAGCTTCTCACTGTCGAGGAAGACAACTCACGTCTTCTTACACGTCGTAGACTTCTCGGTGCGATTCTAGACACCTAAACTTAGAAGTTACTTCGAGATTAGTGATTATTCGCGTCTCACGACATGTGACGTCACGGGGTACAAAAATTTGTATTCTCGGTATCGACTATATTGACGATACAATGAGAGTAGGGCCCCTGGGCTGATTTCCTGTTCGCTGATTGGTTGGTTGTCGTCCCCTATCGTGAGTTCCAACTGGCGGATTCTTTTGACGTCCACTTGTCGCGCTCAGCTCTCTCACAGCTTTCATGTTGTGTGCTGAGCTTTTAGCGCTGATGAAGAGGCTCCATTGTAGCCTTGAAATAGCTGTTTGCTGTACTTCCGACCTAAGTTGCGTTTTATTTACATTGGTTTTTAACTTCAATTATATTTTAGAACAAAGCTTATCTGATCATTTTTCCATTTAACTTACCATGGTAATTATTTCATAACAAATGTGGAATGCAGTTTATAAAATTTTTAGGTACTTTCTAGCTCCCCTTAACCCTTTAACTGTCAAGTTATTTTGATTTTTAACACTTTTCCAAGCACAAACTCGAGAAACAGTCGGGTTTGACAAAAAGATGAAGCCGAAATAAACATCTCCCGATATAATATTCGGGTATAACAATACTATGCACTCAAAAAAAATAATAAATTACCCCGAGTAATATTCGGGCGTGACATTTTCGAAAAAAAGCTGTGCCCGAGACTATCTCGGGCATGACAGTTAAAAGGTTAATTCCTTTCCCATGAATTTCTAACTATCCTGCATTCGGTGAATGTTGCTTCAGGATGTAATAGAGAAATCACTGCTCTTACTGAACACTTCTGCTTTTAACGACGTACATGCTTTTAAACTTCTTCTTGCTTTAAACTGTCGGCTGAAAAAATAATTGGATGAAGTTCCGCAGTTTAGTTCGATACTGAATAAGTAAATGAAACCGTTTAGGGTAAACCTTCCTCTGCGGAGCATTTGCATTGAAAATATTTACGCTAGAAGAAACATTGTAAAGGTTAGACGACAGACATTTTAGCCCATGACTGAATCTTGTATCTTTTTGCTTCAGTACTTCTAACAGCGAATAGGAATTGAGTGAAGATTTTTTAAAAGATTGAATAGTAAAAAACATTACACTTTAAAAATATAATGTATTCAGGAAAAGTCTACCAGACCTTTCAGGGCTGAAACTTTCATAAATTCGTTATAGGTTTTATAACGGACATCATTCTATAAACGAAACTTTTTTTTTCAGCTATATTTTTTTCAATTGATTTTATTATCATGTAGCACAGATATAATAGCACGCTTTGAACATTTGCATTTGTAAATCAAATTCTTTCTGGTAAAAATAACATAATGCGAAAATGTAAAAAAAAAAAAAAAAACATGCTGTTTATTATTTTATTCATTTATTTTTCATTATTAATGCTTTATTTTCTGTCATCATATCCTCTTATTTCTGTTTTTTGCTTTTCTATCTATATTTATCTTTCAACGTTTTCGAAATTTGCTGAATTGTATTCCAATGGATTCCTTGAAAAACTTTTCTTTAAAGTTTCTTCAATATCGAAAATAAAAGAAAGTATTAAAGATTTGTGAAAGTATTGAAGATTGTAACATTCGTGAAAATGATAAGTTTTCGAACTCTGACGGGTTGCATACTTCGAAAGTATAAATTTTTGTGTCTACCTATATATAAACGCCCATAAGAATGTGCGTGCGTCTATCTGTCGGCACAAAAAGGTACCCGGGTACCCAGTCATTTACGTTAAGGTTAAGCTATTCTTTCTGAGTAACAGATAAGCTGTTTTCTCATTATTTACAGATTATCTCGAAGCCTATTTGGGTCATTTTCAAAATTTGCTTACATTTGCTGTCCGGAGGCTCAAAAGACGATTTTGAAGCATAACTTATATTTTAAATGCAATGCGAATAATTATTTTCTGCAAGAAATATCCCAGAAAAAATTCTGTCGCTCAAAAAATTGTTGAAATATATTTATTTATTTTTATATAAGTCTTTAAAAATGAAAATCAAGGCAAAAACGCTCGTCCATTACCAATTTTCGCAAATTCAACTATTTTTTTTATATATTTCATTGTATAAAAAAGTTTTTCAACAAATTATTTTTATATATTAACTATTAGTGTATGATATTCATAATAAATAATGACAATTGCATTTTATTTTCATTGAGAAATGTATGAATATATTTTGTCCGGGAAGTTCTTGTCAAGTCCTTTACCCTAAGATTATTTTAGCTAAAAAAGGTATTTATTGCAGTCAAAAGATGGTAACACGTATTCAGTCAACTTAACAAACTAGTTACGTAACTATTTCGTACCATTTTGTTTTCCTCAGTCGAGTAGTATTGTTGTGGCTTTTCGCACAAGATTTCTTCCAGGAGCGTATTTTTATTCTTTGTACCAAAGATTTTAGTATTAATTTTTACTTTTTTTCAACTTTTACCCCGAAATATTGTTTATTATACAACTCTAAGAAAATGCATATTGTTGTTCAATTTTTAAATTCGACAACTTAGCCATAATTTGAATAATAGTTCGTTACTGGTCAAATCCGTTACCAAATGTCAAGTCCGTTACCATACAGTTTTTGATCAATATTTTAATAATCACAAACATCGTTTTAAGCTTCAGGGACGCAAATAATTTCAAATGAAGTTGGTTCTAGGCGCTATGATATAGTGTAAAAGTGAGATTTCATATGGATTTTGTATGGTAACGGACGACAATATTCCTTGCAACTTAAAGTTTTACAACAGCATTTGAATACATAGTTATGGTTCATCAATGAATAATGCGTTTGGGTTTCTGGACTACGGTGTTTATTTACAATTTGTACAAAACAGTTTTCTCGTTTCACAAATATGACCAGTTCATCAATGCATAATCAGTTCAGCACCATAAGGTACACCAATTCACAGTTTGTGTATATGCTTTCATGAATCGTCAGTTTTTACGCACTCGGGCTCAAACCTCCCGGTGCCGCTGTATCGTTCACTTTTGAGACCAAGTCCCCGAAGTTTCATCGACAGCTCGGAGATCCCTCCTCAGCCTCGCTTCACTCGATGCTGCACAAATTGGGTCTCTCCCCTCCTCTCGGGTGTGGGTCGTATTTATGGGGGTGCCTTGACCTTCGGTCAACGGGCGCGCTAGAGGACGCACGTACGCAGATTTTGCCATCACGTACACCATCGTTCGCTCACGTACGCCCTCCTTGGGTCACGTAGCCCGTCAACCTAGGCCTAACCTGACACCCCCCACCCAAAACTGGCTACTGGGCGACCAGCTCTGTAGACAGTCCAGAGGAGTCACTAGGGTAGCCCCCACATCTATCTCTCTCTGAGAGCTTCCCTTGTATGTCACCATCGTCATTACATTCTTGCACCGCCAATCTAGATAATGCATCGGCATTTTGATGCAGTTTACCCTTTCTGTGGGTAATTTTTAACTTGAATCTTTGCAGCGCGAGAGCCCATCTCTGTAATTTCGGACTAGGAGATGCATTCTGGGTAATAAACGTCAACGGATTATGATCCGTTATCAATTCCACCTCAGCCCCAAATGTCCACACTTCAAATTTCTTTAATGCCCACACTGCCGCATAGGCTTCCCTCTCGGCCACTGCCCAGCGCCTCTGCGCCTGATTGAATTTTACGCTAGCAAACGCAATCGGGTGTACCTTCTCATCTTTCCTCTGGGCGAGGCACGCGCCTGCTCCTACATCGCTCGCATCCGCATATACTACGAACGGACGCCCCACCTCTGGCGTGTACAGAGCTACCGCTTTGCATAACAGCTCCTTCAATTTTTGAAACGCTTTCTCCTCTACCTCCGTCCATGGTATGTTAATGGGAACCCTACGTTTCGTCAATTCGGTCAGCGGTAACGCAACTTCCGCGAAATTTGGAACGTAATCCCTATAATAGTTGAAAAGGCCTAGCGCACTTTTTAACTCTTTCTTCGTGGTCGGGGACTTTAATTTCGCTACTGCTTTTACCTTTTCCGCGTCAGGCTCATGCCTCCCTGAACCTATTTCATGCCCCAAATATTTCACCGATCTAAGCGCAAATTTACACTTTTTTAAATTTACAGTTAAACGCTTGTCCTTTAAAGTAGCTAGTACCGCGTCTATATGAGCAAAATGCTCTTCTATCGTCCCTTTCGTAAAAATCGCTATGTCATCTATGTATGCCCTCGCATATGACTTATGGGGTTCCAGGGTTTCATTTAAAACTTTTTGAAAAGTCCCTGAACTACCTACTAGGCCAAAAGGCATGACTAGCCAATCATATACCCCTCTATGTGTCATAAATGCGGTAAGGGGAATTGCTTTCTCATCTAGAGGTATCATCCAATACCCCTTCAGCAAATCCAGTGTAGTTATATAACTCGCCTCCGCCACCTTATAAATTAACTCTTTCGCATTTTCCATTGGAAAAACCGGCGCTTCAGTGATGGAGTTTAAAGCCCTATAATCTACGCATAGCCTAATTTCCCCGTTGCGTTTCGCAACGCATACTATTGGATGTGCTTCTGCACTTTTACTAGGCTGTATTAATCCTTCTTCCAACAAATCCTGTATTTGCTTATCCACCGCGTCCTTCAGCGCTTCAGGAACTCTATATCTGTGAATCTTCCCTAATTTCTCCCCTTCCTTTAGTTTTATTTCGTGGCTACCCACACGCGCTGTTTGCAGCTTGTTTTTGAACAATTCTTTATGCTTGAACAGAATTTTCTCTATTCTTATTTTCTCCTCCTTACTTAATCCTGAACAGCTGTTTTCAATAATGCCCCCTATTTCTCCTATCTCTCTACAGTCAGCTTTCGTGGGTACGCAGCTAATTTCCCCCATTTCTCTATCTTCCTCAAAAATTACCCCTACTGTATCAACTCTTTGCTTGAAATATCTAAGTTTATTTACATGCACATGCTTCTTTATTCCGTCTTCCAGTTCCACTATATAGCTATGGGGTGGTATTTTTCCTACAACTTCCCCAGGACCTGTCCATTTAGCTAACATTTTACTCGTGCTGTCAGGAATTAATAATATTACCTTATCTCCCTTCTCAAATTCTCTCATTTTTGACCTTTTGTTGTAATACTTAGCCATACTATTCTGATTCTGCTCTGCTGTCAGTCGCGCTGCTTTTGCTGCTTCCTCCAAATTTCTCTTTAACTCCAAAAGATAATCTACCGCACTCTTAATCTTTAAATTTGGAACCCATTCTTCCCCCGTAAAGCTTCGCTTTAAAACTGACAGCGGACCCGTCGGGTCCCTCCCATACAGTAATTTAAACGGCGCTACCCCCGTCGTAGCATTAGGAACTTCCCTATAAGCCCATAATAAGAATGGCACTTGCTTATCCCAATTTTTTGGATCTGTTATCATTACGTGATATAACATGTTTCTCAGCACCCCGTTCCATCTCTCCACTAACCCATTTGACTCTTTATGCCCTGGTGTCGAAAACCTTGGTGCTGCTCCCAAAATCTTTGTAAATTCTTCCGTGAGTTCTGCCGTGAAGTTTGTTCCCCTATCAGTGCAAATTGTTTCCGGGATCCCAGTTCTAGAGAAAATTGTCAATAAGGCTCCACACATTTCTTTAGCCGTAAGTCCCTTTAGTGGCACACACTCTGGCCACCTCGTATGTTGATCAACTAGTGTTAGTGCATACTTGTGCCCTCTACCCGACTTAATATCTAGAGGCCCTAACACATCACAGTTTACCACCTGAAATGGTAATTCCGGTCTCACAATCGGCGTAATTGGGATCCTATCAGCTGTCCTGATCTTCCCTCTCATCTGACAATCCCTACAACTATTTGTAAACTCTCTAATATCCTTGTTCATCGTCGGCCAAAAGAAGGAATATTTAATTCGTTCCGCCGTTTTCCGAAAACCTAAATGCCCTCCGAATAGCGATTCGTGTGCTATTTTCATAACATTTTTTCTTTTATCTAGCGGTAAGACTAGTTGCTCAACCTTACTCCCTCCTACGCTACCCTTATTATATAAAACTCCATCTACCAACGTGCAATTGCCCTTTCCCTTTCTAATTTCTTCCCAAATCACTTTCAACGTAGGACAATGCCGTTGTTGCACTTTTAATTTCTCTTTTTCTGACTGTGCTCCATCTGACTCCGTAGTGGTTTCGCTTTCTTTTTCTCCCCCGTCAGCATCAACCGTGCAGACCCCTATCTGTTCCCTTTCTTCTGCCTCCCCCCTCACCTCATCGCTTTTTCCCTCTACTGGACAAAGGCGCTCTGCCTGCCTTACTAGAGTTTCGTAATCTCCGGGGGTTAGCAACAAATTGCCGTTTAACTTCGGGGTACTGGCTACCGTGATGTACACTTCTGGTTTTAGTTTCTTGCTATATTCATTATCTAAGCTTACTGGAATATTTATTAAGTCAGCCTCAATATGTTTCCCAAAGGCCGGTTGCAACAAAATTTTCCCATTAGGGTTTGCATCCCTTTCTTCCAACAATCTTTCATTAACCACAGTAATTTGTGCGCCACTGTCAATAATTCCTTCTATTTGCTTATTTCTATAATTCACTTTAATTTTTATTAGATCTGACGCTACCTTTGAATTACCTTTCCCTCTATTTTCCATCAAGTCCCTACTTACCCTAGCTATAACCTTATTATCGTCATTTTTCCTATTCAACGATTGCTGCCCTTTACTATAGTTTTCTTCCACTATTTTAATTTCTTGTGCCTTTATCCTCTCTCTATTTTCTTGACAAAATTTCGCTATGTGCCCCTCTAATTTACATTTGTAACATGTTTTGATAGGATTATTCTTTCTTTCCCATTTCCCAATCGCTTTCTCTTTCGTTTCGGTATACCCTTTATTTTTATTCAAGTAAGTACTTTCCCCAGCCTTCTCATGTATCTCCGCTAAGTACGCTGCCTCACTTACTTTGAACACGTCCTCTTTCTCCTGTAGCCCAATATATTTTTTGGTCTCCCAAGGCATTTCCGCCTTTAATCTATCCAAAACTACAATATTGTTGATTTCTTCGCTTGTTTCCGCGTTTTTGCTTTTCAGGTAAAAAGCCCACAGTGAATTTAATCTATTCCCAAACTGCGTCCAAGATTCATTTATCCTCTTTTTCGCGTTATCAAATCGCTTTCTATATTCATCTGGAGTTAATCTATTGTGCTCTAGTATCTCCTCTTTTATTTTTTTATACTTGTCAAGTTCCTCAGCCTTTAAATTCACAAATAATGGCCTCACCAAATGCCCAAGTAACGGTACGACTAGCCGCCCCTGTAACTCTTCCGGCACGTTCTGCGACGCAAAAACCCCTTCTATCGTTTCGAAAAACAAAGGCAAATCTCCTACGTCCGAAGGTACAGGTGGGATCAACGATTTCAGTACTCTATGGTACCGCTCTAAATTGTCCCCCGACGAGCTCCCCGTTTCCCTCTCTCTATGTTGGTGATTATTTCCTGTTTCTAGTTCTAGCTTTCTAATCTCTAATTCTTTTTCCTTCAAAGCTATTTCTTTCTCCCTTAATTCAATCTCCCTTAATCGTAATTGGATTTCACTATCCCTTTCCCCGTCTACTGGCATCTTGGTAACTTTTCCCTGACTCCTCAATACAGGTGACATGCAAGGAACCCCCAAAAGAAGACAGATAAAATTTGGGGACTTACCCTCTACACCATACGCTAGACTGGAACGGGTCCTCCACTCGCTTGCACTGCTCCCGGCGATTCTCTCGTCAGCGCCTTCCCTTTTCTCCTTCGCACAGCTGGTGGGGTCCGAGGTCCTCCAATGGAGTCCCTTCACGCAACGTCACAGGTCGCGCTAGGTCACGTGTCAACTGGGAAGCCGATGTAAGCAACGGGGATGAAGCGTTGAAAAGCATTACTGAAGAACTGTTCTTTTTCTAAACAAAATGTGTTGCTTGTGGATGCACTAAGGTTGCAATTGAAGTCAATTGCAAGGAGAAGTTATTTTTCATATTTCCTCATACAAAGAAGGATCATTTAAAAGTTTTGTTCATAAAAATAAAATGAGAAAACTTACGGTAAAAAAAACATTGTTTTTTGCAGATTATTTCGATGAAGAATGCTTTAAGTGTCAAAATTTCACAAAAGAGTACTAATAAAACAAGGTGCGACCTCTACAAAATTATTTTTTAAGACAGAAAAGTAAAGGAGATATTTAAAGTGTTTAAATGCTTCATCGAGTCTAAGCGCTGTTTTTTTTTTTTTGAAAATTAAATTGTTTCCCCCCAAATGTTTTCATAAATTTTACATAACATTGAAATATATGAAATCCCCAGCTAATACAAATCAACCAACGAAGCTCTACAGATAAGTTGCAGATTAATAAAGTTGTTAACTTTTTTTTAAATGTCCATGTAAGTTTGCAAAATAAATTTTCTTTTCTTCTTCTTGCAAAAAAAAAAAAAAAAATAAATAAATAAATAAATAAAACAATGTAGCATTTCTAATTAGTACAAATTTTCCTAACAGGTACATAAATATACAACGCAGAACAATAGAAGTTTTTCGAAAATTACATGGAGAAACAAGTCCACGTAGTTTATTGTCTTTATTTATAACTATTATTATTTGTTATTATATTTTTATTATTTTCATTATTTTACATTTCATTAAAAAAAGCATATTTCATCCAAATCTTCATTTTACTACTTCCTTTACTACTTAAAATTTATAGATAAAAACATGTAGCATAAATGAATTATTTAGTGTCCATGAATATTTCTCTGGCCAATATTAAAAAGACCTGGGTCTGACCGTTGCTCTGCGGAGAAAATATACTTTAGTTAATATAGGTTGAAAAATATATATATATAAATCTTCTGTTTCAAAGAAAACTAATGATTTCAACTGTTATTTTGCGATTTTCATTTTAAAGCATTCATTTTGCTATTAACCACTCTAATAAAATATTTTTTCTTGTAAAACAGGAAGGAACTGGAAATTCATTTCGCAATGTTTTCATCCCATTATTGTGCTGACATTTTTCTCAGCATTAACGTGAATAGACTTCGGTGAGCTCCCTCGCAAGATCTGTACGTGTCCATTCTCACCCCCCCCCTCTATTAAACGATTGACAAAAAAACAAAAAAAAAAAAAATCCGTGTAGTGCTATTTTTCCGTATTGCACGCCCTGAAACATTGTGAGCCCTCCCCCCTTGGGGCACTATGTACGCTACTGTTTCTCCGTATACATATAATAAAAAAATGTTTAAAAGCACAAACCTGTTGTATGTCGTTGAAAAAAAGAATCTTTATCGAAGAATTCAAGAAGCAAATAGCTGAAAAATATACATATATTGCTAAAACGTACAGTTGTAATTTAATCATCAACTATTGTTATTAATTGACAAAACTTTTACTGTTTTATCCAGTACTAATTTATTACTATGTATAAAATGCATTTGATTAAAAATTTTGGTAGCGTGAAACATTACTTATATACCACCTAACATTTACAATTTCATTGGATGGTACTTTTATGAATAAAATCTAAATATTCTTAGTTTCGTAATGGCAGAATTACAATTTCTTAAGAACAGATCGCATAAATATATGACTGAGTATATATTTAATGGTTCTATTGTAGACAAAGAAAACAAATTATAAAGCTAATTTGATTAGTGAAAAAAAAGAAAGAAAAGAAAAGAAATAAAGCAAAACAGAAGTTTCACATTACGTTCTATACTTTTGCTTACAAAACCATGGGTATTTTAATTGTATTTGCCCAATATATTCACACACAAAATAATGTTTATATAAATGCATATATTTTAGAAAAAGTCAATTTCAATTTTAGCAGAAAGTCATTTTACTATACTAGGAGAAATTTAAAATATGTATTCATTACAAAGAACATTTTTTAAAAATAAATTAAAAACAACTTTTTATGCTGTTTTTAGAGTCTTAACTGACACTTACAATTTTATTCTAAAATTACCTCTCTCATGCTAAGAAAAATTCAGAGAGAAATAAACTAATAACAAATATTACAAAGTAAAAAACACGAAAAGTCAACTCTAAATAAGACACTAAAACTAAATCAATCTGATATAAATCACAATGAAAAAGATTAAACTAAACGTAAGTACTATATTATTAATTACAAAAATAGCGTAAATAGCCAAAGCAAACTAATTTTGATCTGCCAACTCCAGTTAAAACCCAATACGAAAGCATGTTAACAGAACAGCAATCCTAGTCGACACGTGACATCTAGTGTGCGGCCCTCTAGCGGTGAATTGACTCCAGGCGTTCCCTTCCGGTCGTGCACTTTCTTCAGTAGATGCCTAGGGTCTAGTAGAGCTTGACCCTCCTTTCTGCTTTGCCGTGCTAACACCTACTCTGCAGCTTCCAATACATCTTTCATTTCTGCAGTTCTCTTAAGGTATCCAGCACCACCGTTTTCCTAAACGCAATCCTGCCTATTGCGCCAGTTATGGTTCATCAATGAATAATGCGTTTGGGTTTCTGGACTACGGTGTTTATTTACAATTTGTACAAAACAGTTTTCTCGTTTCACAAATATGACCAGTTCATCAATGCATAATCAGTTCAGCACCATAAGGTACACCAATTCACAGTTTGTGTATATGCTTTCATGAATCGTCAGTTTTTACGCACTCGGGCTCAAACCTCCCGGTGCCGCTGTATCGTTCACTTTTGAGACCAAGTCCCCGAAGTTTCATCGACAGCTCGGAGATCCCTCCTCAGCCTCGCTTCACTCGATGCTGCACAAATTGGGTCTCTCCCCTCCTCTCGGGTGTGGGTCGTATTTATGGGGGTGCCTTGACCTTCGGTCAACGGGCGCGCTAGAGGACGCACGTACGCAGATTTTGCCATCACGTACACCATCGTTCGCTCACGTACGCCCTCCTTGGGTCACGTAGCCCGTCAACCTAGGCCTAACCTGACATACATAATTATGCATCAAAGTGTACAACCAATTACTTTTTCACACACCTAAAATATGTGACAAAACTATGTTTCTAAAAGAAAATAGCAAGTTAAAAAAATTACTTAAAAATTCTGAAATGTAAACATATGGTGAACATGACCCATTTAATAGAAATCGGTGTAAATAAATAGCGACCAAGCATTTTGTTTTCTTAGAATTTACTTCGTTCAAAGCAGGTCCATTCTAACGGGGTTCCTGTGCATTTCAGACTAAGACTAAAGCAGCACTACACTGATGTTTTTACAGTATAATACAGCTAGTTTTATAGTAATAAACTGTAAATTTGCTATAGCAAATGCACCCACAGCTCGATCATATAGCATCCTAAGACTGCAGTTTCGCCCTTATTATGGGCTCCTCAGTTAGGAATAGCCAATGATCGAGCCGGAGGCAAAAATCCTCTTATTGTAGCTAAGATACAGATACTACTTGCAGTCTTAGGATGCTATATGATCGAGCTGTGGGTGCATTTGCTACAGTTCTGCCTCAGCCCTGGTTTACTGGCGGTAACTCATTGCACATGTAAATTTGCTAGTTTTACAGTTTATTACAGTCTATTTTGCAGTTTTAAACTGAAACCTCTGCTGTCAGTATTATACCGTAAAAACAAGTTTCTTCTTTGAAGTGTATACGCCTCTTATGATAGAAAAAATATTTCAAACATTAAAATCATCCCTGAAATGTCGGAAAAACAAAAATTGTCAAGCTTGGGTGCTTTCTGCGTCTAATAATTCGGTTCCTTAGTTCAGCTAAGTAGATATGGCAGAACTCAATCAGATTTTGCTTATCCTTAACCTTAGTGGAAAATGTCTCGACAGAGTTTCAGATTAATCCCCAGACAGTAATTCAACGGAACATTAATAGAAATCACAGCTGACAGTATATCTTACTTTCAATTTGATAAATGAGTCTCTTAAGACATAGTTTTTTTTTCTTTTTTTTTAATTTGAAGTGAAGAATATCTTGGGATTAGTCATTTTTTGAGAGCATAACATTTTTGAAACAAAAGTACCCAGCTAAAAGAATCTACAGAAGAAGTGAAAAAAAAATTGAAGGTGTTTTTGTTGATTTCTGCAGAATTTTGGATTACAGAAAAAAATCTTCAAAAAATATCTACATAAATATATTTTTAAAACACTTAAAGAGAGAGAGAATACAAAAAATTGCTGTAACACTTCGTGCGAATATTTTACCTTTTAGTATAAAAATTAAACTAAATAGCACAAACATTTCAATTCAATTTGAAAAACATGCTTTAGAAAACTCATGAACGACTTCGTAAAAGAAAAAAAAAAGTAAAAAGCATTTATGGCTCTCATAAAATATCGCAGTCGAGCCGCTATCTTCATAGCTTTGCATATAGTTGAGGAGAAGAAGTTTTAGTTTTATTGATCACAGACGATCCCAATAACTTGTACAGAAACTGAAGAAATGTAACCTCTACTACCGTCACAAAAATGTCGCACTGCCAATCAAAAAGTATTAAAAATAAGATTAAATACATTTTTGCATTTGTACGTTGCTGTTATGTTCTCACACATTCATAGTATAAATTTATTTTTTTATCCCTTTCTTAAATATTTTAGATCTATCTGTTTGCTTATTTTTCACTTATTCTAAAATCTGTCCACTGGTTGGAATGTCTGAAAAAGGAAAACCATTTCGTGGGTGCTAACTAATCGATAGCATGTTTCCGATACTATATCGGTATTTACAGCAAATAATTGATTGAACATTGCCATTCGCTATCTTGACATAACTACAATAATTATTTAAAACTAGCTTACTGCCCGGCATTGCCCGGGTGCTTATTAATACAACATAGCTAATTTCAGTTGTTTTTAGCTTATTTCGTACCAAAATTAAATAGGGAGCCTTAAATTGATAATTCATTGTTAATCGTAATCTTTGTTGGAAAATACTCATTTTTAAATGTGCTAAATTTTATCAATTTGTATTCTTAAAGACTTATCTCTATTACTCTATCTATTCAAAATTGAAAGAAAATGGCTATTTTGAGACTTAAAATTAGAATTTTGAGCTTATTGGATTTTTCTAAAATTTCAATACTCCACCTATATGAATTCTAGTGCATCATGGAACCTCTGTGCCAATTTTGATGAAAATGCGCCGAAAACTGGATTTGTACAAGGAACAAACTTACAAACATATATATAATACTAGCTGACCCGGCAACCGTTGTTTTGCCATATAAATAATTTCCTAGTAATTTCTAGTGTAGACAAAAAATATCTTACTTCTTGTAAGTATGTATGTATGTATGTATGTATGGTAGAATGTGTATATTGTATGTATGTAAGAATGTGGTATATGCGTGAAATAAGCACGGAGCGCTGTGAACGATGAGGGAATATAAAAATAACAAAAGGCAAACATTATTTTTAAGTTATTATAATTTATTCCTTAAAATTATATATCATTAATTAAACAATAACGACAGTAACACTATTAGACAATATCAATCTCTTAATGCTATAGCGTGAACAATATTTTTTGTTAGTCCATCTTTAGCTAACACAAACAAACTGGATGGTTTACCCACTCGAGAGCATGCCACGTATAATTGTCCGTGTGAAAAACATGGTTTTCTCAAATCTATGCCACAAACAGACATCGTTTGACCTTGAGATTTGTTGATAGTCATTGCAAATGACAATCTAATCGGAAACTGAATACGTTTGAATTGAATTGGCACATCTGTATAGGAATCCGTGGTATGAGTATATTTTCACCTCTGAACTTGCCATTTAAAATCCTGGCTTCGATCACGTTTTTCATTAATTTTTGAATGACTAATCGCTTAGCAGCAGATTTTGCCTAATAACTCAACACTAATGGTGTTTGATACATTTTATGTGTTTGTAATGATGTTTTTTGGTCACAACCAATATGAAAATCACAAAAAATAGTTACTTTAATTTTTAACATATATTTATCTTCTTCAGAATTTTTGACTTCTAATTTTACCTTGAATTTGACGTAAATACAAGGTATAAAATACAGAATTTTATAAAGGTACAAAAATTAACATAATATAATTGATAGTGTATATAATTTTTGAAAAAAATAATATAAGTGCCGCAAATCAAAAACCATTTATTGCCACAATCGATTCAAAGTCCCCAAAAATGGCGCAAACGTCCATAAGACAATTCTACAGCATCGAAGGACCCCATTGCCAATTTTAA
This sequence comes from Uloborus plumipes, assembly GCA_038373865.1. Taxonomy (NCBI): domain Eukaryota; kingdom Metazoa; phylum Arthropoda; class Arachnida; order Araneae; family Uloboridae; genus Uloborus; species Uloborus plumipes. Next base: position 92,501 of record JAXGGA010003452.1, read on the forward strand.
CAAAGATCCGACCAAAACTGTCATTTTGTGCTATAAAAATATATGGGGTAGATCCCCATGAAGGGATGTACCTGCATAAGGACATTACAATCATTAAAATCATTCAAAAAAAAACATGCAGCTGTTCGAAAAAATCCTTGCGGGCCTGGATTCGATCTCATGCCATCCGGAACTTCAACCTGACGCGCATAACCACTTGACCATCGGGTCGCTCATTGAAGTAAGGATTTACGATAACACATATTGTTTTAGTTCAGTAGATCAGATGTTATGTGCGAACAAAAAAAAATTATGGGTGGACTACCCCTAACATTTAGGGGGATGAAAAATAGATGTTGGCCGATTCTCATAGATACTGGATAATAGGGTGGAGCGAAAAAAATGAATTTTTGATTTTCGTAAACGGGTACCTTTCATTTACTGTGAATGAGGATAAGTAACAATTCTGTAAAATATTTCACTTTTGCGACGTCATCTTTAGTCTGCGCATTTGGCCTAAAGTTTTGAAATTTCTGATTTTTTTTGGATTTTTCAAAATTTTTTAAAAAATATTGCAAATGATAAAACTAGTGACGGGTGGTTATTAAATGGAAGAAAAAGGTTTGAAATATACAAAGAATTTTTTAAAACCATTTTAGACTATTATTTCAGTTCGAGCATTGCGCTCAAAGTTCATCAAATTTCCCAACATTTCTGATATTTTCGACATTTTTTAACTCAGTATTTCCTCTCAATATTCACTTGAAGTGTCTTCAAACTTGTTTTTATTAATTTTGTTATTACTTTGAACCCTGCAACTCTTCGCTAGCTCATCTGGAACTACCCAGGACTTACCACGAGGAGGTGACCGCACTTCTAGTCCCACACGTGAACCCTTCCTTCCAACCAATGCAAGCACGTATTTACATTTCTTAGATACGTCTTTCACAGTTAAATTGTTCCTTTGTGTCGTAAATTGATCAAATATTTCTGTCAGATATCCTCGTTTTTACTAAACTTTTTCTTTTCCTGTGATTACATACCAATTTTGAAGAGCTTGTGACCTATTCGACAGCTCTTTCAACTGATTGAGTCTTGAATGGCAGTTTAAAAAGAGCGCATTCAGAAATCATATTTAAATTCTCAGCTTCCATAATCTTTGTAAATATTGTGTTGTTAAATTACCTGTAAAAGGTAGCTTTGTAATTTTCCACATCATGGCAAGAAATCATATCGATGTATACTGACTTTTGATTTATGTATGTAATGTTTGAAAATAGATTTTTGTCTATTTTTTGGGATCTGAAGCGTTCTTACTTGTTTGCTTGTTTGTTTTCTAGATTGAGCGTTTATAATACGATTTAAAACAAGTTTCTTTATATGCTCTCTCTTATGAACTAACTAGGTTATTTCCCGGCGTTGTCCGGGTGCTTATTAATACAACATAGCTCTAAAAAATATTTGAATGAATTCTATCCACATGGGAATATAAAAACTTATTTCATGCTAAAAAGAAATAGTTGAGCCTTAAATGGATAATTCATTGTTGATCGTAATCTTTGTAGGAAAATACTCCTATTTAAATGTGTTACATTTTATCAATTTGTGTGCTTAAAGTCTTATGTCTATTACTCTATCTATTCAAAATTATAAGAAATGGCCATTTTGAGACAAAAGATTTGAATTTTGGGCTTTTTGGATCTTTTTTTAATTTCAAAACCCCTGCCTATGTGAATTCTAATGCATCAGGGAACCTCTGTGCCAAGTTTGTTGAAAATCCGACGAAAACTGGATTTGTATAAGGAACAAACATACATACATTTGATAACAGCATATTTCTTGGGTGCAAAGTATACATTGTTTTGAATAGATGTGAATACAATGTTCTGTTTTTTCCCGGAGAGATAATCTTTAAAATCTCACACGAATTCATAGCTAAATTTAGTAACGTCTGTACTTCATCCTTAAAGAGCAAGGAAACTTTTACCCGCGAAAGATATGAACTCTTTTAAAAATTATAGTGTAAAGATTGTTTGCTGTAGTCAACATCTGACTAGGGAAAGCTTTCTTGGACTTCTGTTTCACATTTTTTTGGATATTTTCCCAGTCAAAACTACCTTGCTCATCTCATGAAGTTACTGTTGCTCAGTACTTGAACCATTTTTATTGTCAAAATCAATCTGATCAATGACAAATTCTATAGGTTCATATTGAACTGATTTGAAAGTATAACATGTTTAGCTTCGTCTAACAGGCCCAAAAATCACTTTGGTCCACTGGTAGGTCCATCTAGCTTTTGCAAAAAATGCAGCAAATTAAGTTCATTCAAATTTAATTGGAAAATGTTCCATTACAGAGGTCTACCAAGTTTTTCTTCCAGTTTCCGTATTACACCTTTATTTTCCTGTCTTTGTAGTGCATCCATCAAAACCAATGCAAACAATTACCTACTCAAAGAAACAATTTATTGTTTCTGACTTGTCTAAGAAATGTAAATGTATGCTCTCATCGGTTGGAAGCAAGGGGAGCGCGAGTGGCACCCAAAGTGCGGCCACTTCCTCGTGGTGAGTCCTGGGTAATTTCAATGAGCAAGCATAGAGTTGAGTAGTTCAAAGAAACAACAAAATGATTAAGAAAATGTTTTGAAGGCACTTTTAGTAAATATTGAGCGGAAATATTGAATTATAAAATTTCTGCTAATATTGAAAATATCGGAAATTTCTGAAAATTTGATGAATTTTGGGCCTAATGCCCAGACTGAAATTATAATCTGAAATGATTTTTAAAAATTTCTTGTATATTTCAAACCTTTTTCTTCCATTTAATAACCACCCGCCACTAGTTTTATCATTTGCAATATTTTTTTAAAAAATTTGAAAAATCCAAAAAAAATCAGAAATTTCAAAACTTTAGGCCAAATGCGCAGACTAAAGATGACGTCGCAAAAGTGAAATATTTTACAGAATTGTTACTTATCCTCATTCACAGTAAATGAAATGTACCCGTTTACTAAAATCAAAAATTCATTTTTTTCGCTCCACCCTACTGGATAAGCACAAAAAATTTCATCAAAATCGGTCAAGCCGTTTCGGAGGAGTATGGCAACGAAAACTGTGACACGAGAATTTTATATATTAGATATATACTACTCCTCCGAAACGGCTTGACCGATTTTGATGAAATTTTTTGTGCTTATCCAGTATCTATGAGAATCGGCCAACATCTATTTTTCATCCCCCTAAATGTTAGGGGTAGTCCACCCATAATTGTTTTTTGTTCGCACATAACATCTGATCTACTGAACTAAAACAATATGTGTTATCGTAAATCCTTACTTCAATGAGCGACCCGATGGTCAAGTGGTTCTGCGCGTCAGGCTGAAGTTTCTGATGGCATGAGATCGAATCCAGGCCCGCAAGGATTTTTTCGAACAGCTGCATGTTTTCTTTTTTTTTTTAATGATTTTAATGATTGTAATGTCCTTATGCAGGTACATCCCTTCATGGGGATCTACCCCATATTTTTTCATAGTACAAAATGACAGTTTTGGTCGGATCTTTGTTAAAATTGGCAATGGGGTCCTTCGATGCTGTAGAATTGTCTTATGGACGTTTGCGCCATTTTTGGGGGCTTTGAATCGATTGTGGCAATAAATGGTTTTTGATTTGCGGCACTTATATTATTTTTTTCAAAAATTATATACACTATCAATTATATTATGTTAATTTTTGTACCTTTATAAAATTCTGTATTTTATACCTTGCATTTACGTCAAATTCAAGGTAAAATTAGAAGTCAAAAATTCTGAAGAAGATAAATATATGTTAAAAATTAAAGTAACTATTTTTTGTGATTTTCATATTGGTTGTGACCAAAAAACATCATTACAAACACATAAAATGTATCAAACACCATTAGTGTTGAGTTATTAGGCAAAATCTGCTGTGTAAAGTTTTTTTTCACTGCGAGAGGGGGGGGGGTATGAACGACCATTAAAGTGACACAAATTTTTAAAAAATAAAGGTTGGATCTCCAATTATCTTGCTTCGTAATTTGAACCCGCCCCGGCTGTGCAACGGTAAGCGATTAGTCATTCAAAAATTAATGAAAAACGTGACCGAAGCCAGGATTTTAAATGGCAAGTTCAGAGGTGAAAATATACTCATACCACGGATTCCTATACAGATGTGCCAATTCAATTCAAACGTATTCAGTTTCCGATTAGATTGTCATTTGCAATGACTATCAACAAATCTCAAGGTCAAACGATGTCTGTTTGTGGCATAGATTTGAGAAAACCATGTTTTTCACACGGACAATTATACGTGGCATGCTCTCGAGTGGGTAAACCATCCAGTTTGTTTGTGTTAGCTAAAGATGGACTAACAAAAAATATTGTTCACGCTATAGCATTAAGAGATTGATATTGTCTAATAGTGTTACTGTCGTTATTGTTTAATTAATGATATATAATTTTAAGGAATAAATTATAATAACTTAAAAATAATGTTTGCCTTTTGTTATTTTTATATTCCCTCATCGTTCACAGCGCTCCGTGCTTATTTCACGCATATACCACATTCTTACATACATACAATATACACATTCTACCATACATACATACATACATACTTACAAGAAGTAAGATATTTTTTGTCTACACTAGAAATTACTAGGAAATTATTTATATGGCAAAACAACGGTTGCCGGGTCAGCTAGTATATATATATATATATATATATATATATATATATATATATATATATATATATATATATATATATATATATATATATATATATATATATATATATATATATATTTAAACGCTTAGTATTTTTATAGTAAAAAGTTTATTGAAGTAATAATCTTCTAACTCAGTAGTTTAACTGTTTTCTTGTTTTTTAGTCGCTCATAATTTCGAGTTTTGAGCGTAACATTTGCGTTTCAATAAAATTTGTTAAATTATTTTCCTAATTAATGCTTCCTTTGTAACTGAATAATGGGCAAATGTATACATTTTCTCATTCACCCAGCAGTTCAGTTATCACTTGTAGCAATTGAACTAGAACATTGAACAGTATCAGTGTTAGGAGATTGCTCATTCTAGCCGATAGGCGGCTGGCGTCCGGAACGTAATTTTCTTTTTTTATTTGGCAACAAATTCAATAAATTATTTTTTTTCCTACGTTTTAAAGATTTTGCTTGAGAACGATGCCGCTAAAATGATGCAATGAACAGAAAAAAGCAGATACGTAAATAAAATTAAAACATCCGTAAATCGTGTCTAAACTGAATGTTTGTCCGTGAGTTAATAGTAGAGAATTGAATATAATTGAAGGGGCAAGTGGGATAAAGGTGATATGTGACAATTTTGGAAAAGCACTTTTTACCATGGATGAAGGTAATAAGGTAATATACAGGGGTATTCACTCCTACCGTGACCCAATAGCTAACTTCTAAACCGTTAGGGATAAGCATATAGTTCATTTAGGAAAAAATCTCTAAATTACGAAAGGAAATTTGGGTCTATGAAATGTTTTTCAAAAAATCAAATTTTGAAAGAGTTACGAAATTTAATTTTTATACAGCCCCCCAGTCCTATCAATTATATTTAGTAAAACATTCTTGACACTGTAACATTTAAAACTTAAAAAAAAATCACTGTTCTACGACAAAAATTGACCAAGTTATGACGTTTTGAAAAATCAAGATTTGAAGAATTTCGCATGCGGTCCCTTAAGCAATCTCTCGATGACGTCATGAAATAATGCAAAATCTTGATTTTTCAAAACGCCATAACTCGGTCAATTTTTGTCGTAGAACAGTGATTTTTTTTTAAGTTTTAAATGTTACAGTGTCAAGAATGTTTTACTAAATATGATTGATAGGACTGGGGGGGTTGTATAAAAATTTAAATTTCGTAACTCTTTCAAAATTTGATTTCTTGAGAAACATTTCATAGACCCAAAATTCCTTTCGTAATTTAGAGATTTTGTTCCGAAATAAACTATATGCTTATCTCTAACGGTTTAGAAATTAGCTATTGAGCCACGATAGGAGTGGACACCCTGTATAAATATATTTAGCGTTTTTTTTTTAGAATTTAAAAAATCGTCACATATCACCTTTCTTCACTTGCTTCTTCAATTGTGTTTGTGAGTTAACGCAATTGAATACACACTAATTTGAATTTGTGTAAATACACTGCAACCTTTCTTGACAACAACATCGTGACGTCAGCGTGACGTTATCCTATAAAAAACGAGCTAGATAAAACGTCACAGCCTACTTGGCGAATTAGAGGAGATCGCTGACTGCGTGTGAGCTCTTATTGGCTCCGCCCGTAGTGACGTTCAGTGTCAAGTTAAGTTGCATTCTAGTATAGATTTTAGCCTCTCTGTGAACACTAGAAATGTGTGACGATTAATCGTACAATTTAGTGGTATGTTTTTTCACATTTTTTGAAATGTTGTATTGCTACTTTTTAAAAGTATTTAATTTTTCTTCCTAGCTCCTTTATTTATTTGATGATATACTTTGTTGTTTAATTTTCTTACAAGTATGGGCACTTTTTTATGTCCTTACGTAAAAAATAGATTAGAGTTTTACTTAATTTTGTGTAATCATTCATATCTTTTTTTTGGGCTGGAAATACCAGCTGTCAAATTAAACTGAGTTCAGCATTAAAATATACTATACTAGAAAGCAACTTAACTTGACACTAAACGTCACTACTCGCGGAGCCAATAAGAGCTCATAAACAGTTAAGGATCTCCTCTATTTCGCAAAGTAGGCTGTGACGTTTTATCTAGCTCGTTTTTCATTGGCTAACGTCACGACGCCAGTGTCAAGAAACCTTGCAGAGTAGTATAGCAATGAAATAAAGTATTTGTACATGTACGTAAAAAATCCCTTTTCCAATAAAAATTCTCCTTAGTAAAAAAAAAGGTTTCTTTGGCCGTTAAAAGTTGAACCGTCTACTTTCACAAATATTTTTCAATATCTCCAGTTTTCATTTCAAAGATAAACGCAAGATGTTTTCTAAAATATTTGAAAGAAAGATTTGAGCGAAAAACTAATCGTTAAACAAATCGTTTTTTATCAGTAGACACAAAGTACTAATAACCGTCATGATTATATTTTAGTATTCTGAATAAAAGAAAATGGTTTTCCTTTTAAGCTATGCAACTTGTTTTTTTTTTTCCCTTTTTTTTTAAAGATTCCAAGCCAATTTATGCAGTAAATTGATGGTAATTTTTTTAAATAAAGAAATGTTATTCACTCAGATTAAATCCAAATAAAGGTACCTAATGAAAACTTTTCAAGAGATATATATTTACATAATAATCATTAATGCTTAAAAGCTTTGAGAAAATATATCTACACTGGCTCAGTTGCTTTCAGAAAAGAAAATAAAACAAACAAAATATTTTTTGTAGTTATTCAGTCAAATAGGGGCTTTCCAATAGCTTTTGTTACAACTTTTTAAATTAACTTTTATGGTTAGTTCTTAAAATTTGCGTGAATACATTGCAAAGTAAAGCAAATGTTTTCGCAGACTTTCTTACCATTTGGAAGAAATATCGTTATGCATAGAAATCCCGATTATCCATGTGCATTTTATCCATTTTTAACCCCCGACACAACAAGGAAAGCTATTATGTGTCTGTGTATATGTCTGTGGCACAGGGGTGATTGTGTTCCGGTATTTTACCGGATTTCCGGTATTTTCATGATCGATTCTGGTATTTTTATGTTCGAAAATACCGGAAATAAAATATTTTTAATTATGCTTTTATCTTCCCACCTTCGGATTTGTTTTTCTTTTCGAATTTTCGATGATTATACCGATAATTATTAATAATATTCATCAAGTAGAAATGTTAAGATGAAAAATCTAATTGATTTTTACCTTACTGAATTATTTTATTTGCATCCGATATGAGAATCAAATTTTTCTCAATTTTGATGCTTATTACCCTTAGGAGACAAATAAATGAAATGTAACAAATGCAACTTTGATTACTTTATAAATGCTTTCGCACAACAAACAGTAATTCTGTTATACCTTTGCTTTCTCCTTAAAATATTTTTTTGGTGATAATTGCTCATCACCAGCTCAAAAGTAACTTTATTACTCATTTATTTTAATTAAATGCATGTACAATATTTTGACTAAAAACTATTTGAACATATGAAATGTGTTAGTTTATAAAAGGAAATTAATTATTATGTATGTATGATTATAAAATTAGATGTGCTTAAATAATAGAGGCCTTGGTTTTAAAAAAAACACCCCCCCCCCCTTTTTCTATAAAATTTTCAGGTATTTTTTTATGAGCTCACAATCACCCCTGGTGGCACTCTAGAGCCTAAAAGAACAGGCCAATTTTTAAGAAAAAAAATGTTTGAAAGGTGAGTCAATCGAGAGTACTCTTAGCTAGGTTCCGTCTTAGTACGACATTGATTAACGAAGATAATAATTAAAAACCTTTAAAACATTTTTCGTTTTTTTTTTTTTTTTTTTTTTGGTGTGAAAACGTGATTGAAAATTTAAAACAATAGTATCAAAAGAAAGAAAACATTTTTCTGCGTCTGATAGAATGTGTTTGGAACTTCCATGTCATATACAACTCGAAATGTAAGGTTTTTAGCAAATACGGTTCAGGCTTAAATTTATACGATTTGAAACCGATGTCATTGTTTGCCGTTAAGGAAGAAAAACTCAATGACTTAAAATGTTTAAACGCTGTCATTTTCTATTTGTTAACAAGTAAAATACTTGTAATTGATTTTGTTATAACGATTTCAAAAGGATTTTCAGTTTTCTCTCTGTTTATTCTGCTTTTGCGACTAGCAAATTTACTAGTAAGGAATATCTTTCCTTTTCCGCTTTTATCTCGTCCTGTAGAAACAAGTAAATGCAGTGAATTCTCACTTATACGCCGGCCCAAGGGACCAACAGAAAAAGGCGCATAAGTGAGAGAGACGTATAAGTGAACAAGCCTATTTAAAGGACTAAAACGCAACATAGGTTCTAATGAGAGAATGAATAAGAATGTTTCTATAGAAAGGGACATATTACTACGGTTTGGCAATTACTGTAACGTAACTACAATGATAAAGAGAAAACAAAAATTGTAGCATACCTAATTACAAACTGTTCCCTTTAAAACGATGCATAATAGATAATTGTCCCTCTCCGAACTCTAGTTCATGCGGAAAAAATGCCTTCTGTGAGCAATAAAGGCGAAAGATTAAAGAGGAAAGTGAAGAAAAATGCTTATTTTTTAAGAAAATAAATTAAATTTTTTACATTTTAGGGAAAATTCGGCGCATAAGTGAAATATTTATCTTTAGAGCGACGCATAAACGAATGATACTATCATTATTTTGCTATGGAATGTGCTGGGACCATTTAAAATCGTCGTATAAGTGAAAAAGGCGCATAAAGCCTTGGTTTCCCAGAACGCGACAATCGTCGCCGACGCCGGGCGCGACTGCACGCTGGAATCAGAACCAGTTTGATTGGACGGTGGCGTGAAGTGACGTCAATCTGCGGCTCAGGCGCATGCGCAGAAGAAGGCGGCGACCGTCGCCTCGCCAGAGATCGACGAGTTCCCTCCTAGGAAACAAGGCTTAAATAAGGCGACGTATAAGTGAGAGTTCACTATATTTAAATTTAAAATGCTTTCAGAGTAGTTGTTCGTTTCAATATGCGGTCGACAATCAGAGTTGGGGAATTTTTAAAGTTTTAATTTAATCATAGCACTTGTTGCAGATGTTATTCACACAAACATACCATTCGTTCGTCTGAATAACTAAATGTGAAT